>JANIJG010012918.1:0-33781 GCA_024611175.1 Megaceryle torquata | reverse complement strand
AACTTCTTTGTTGGATAGTTCTCCATTTTTTTTAATTATTTACACAGTTTCCCCTCTTTTCTTGTCCATCATAATTTTCTCTCCACTCATTAGTTTCTCTGGCTTTCCAGCTGTGTGAGAAAGCAGCACACAGGCACATCAGGGTGCCGCGTAATTGAGCTGGTTTTCTGATACTACTGTTAAAGCATATGGGGAAGGATTGCTAAATGTGTAGGGAGAAGTGAAAGTGCAGCTTTCCTGGTATTATAAACATAACAGGTCATAGATGACTCCCACAGGAGTGTCACGAGCACCAGACCTTGCTTGACACCATAGGATTTGCAGATGTACACCTCCAAGGTTGAATTGAAACGATGTCTGACAACATTTTGCTGGTGCAAAGTCTTCTCATACAGAAAGGGACAACAGCACTAGGAAAACAACATTCCTGGATGACCACAGATCGCTATTAAGTAGCAGACCCACACAGATTAGAAGTACTTAAAATTAATGTTTACAGGGAGTGACACAGCACAGACCCAGGCACTACAAACCATTTTTCCACTACCCACTTTGCATCAGTAACTATCAGACATGTCTGCAAACATTGAGCTGTCACATACAAGGTGTTTTGATGTACCACCTTCAACTTGGAATTCCTTTACTCTCGTCTTAAATATACAACCCAGTAAGACATTTCTGTGCTTTTTAATACAAATTTGAATTCATATTTTGTTGCATAGGATTTTTTACATGAAGGTGTTTTTCTCTGACTACAGAAGTATAGTACAGAAGCAGCAGATTAATTACTGGGATAGGTTACCTCTATTATTACCTATTTAAGTGTGTCTACATTGAAATTCTAGAAAACAAAGATGGTTTAAGTGCATGGTAAGGCATGTAAGATGAAGCACAGCATACAATCTAAATTGATGCTGTACATCTAAACTATTCTTTCTAGACTACCACCAAGAATTTCAGAATTCCACTCTGGCTTGCTAGGCTCCATATATTCTTTAAAAAAAAACCCAACAAACCACAGTCTTGTCCTATTTTGTGATTATTTGCCTCTTTCAGAACGATTTAGGTGCAGATTTAATTTGATAAGATATGATTTAGAACTTATTCTGAATTATTTCATGTGATACTCTTAAGAGGCAGCAACATTCTTCCCATGAGAAATCTGATTAACTTGAAAAAAAACCTAACAAGCATCCTAGACATTTCAGAATTTATATATATATATCAATGCGTGTGTATATACCCACACCCCCACTCAGAACAATAAACTACTGAAAAACACAAGTGACTTGGTAATTAAATAGTAAAACACTGCTCTAAAAAGCATTTACAAACAACCGAAGGACCTTATTGCTTTAATTAATGGCAAAATGTTGCCCCTAGACACTCCACTGGGGAATATTAGTTTACCTTAGGAGTTAGAAAGTGCTTTGATATATTTATTTCCGTTTCTATCCAGTACAATCTCTCTTGTAAATCCACACATTCAGCAGTGCAGAGCTATACAACCTCCTATATCACAAGCAGGAGTGATCACGTTTTCCATTTGCACTTTGTAGTGCTGGGTGCAGCTGGATAAGGCAAGTTCATTGTAGGTGTAAATTGCTACTGGTCGGGCATTGAAGAATTCTGCTTTGCCAAATATCTGTACCTATTTTGGCATAGTCAGAGAAGATTACACATTGTGAAAAGCAGTGAGAAATCACATGCACAGCATTTCTCTATCATGTGAGGTGTTTCTAGTTATGCCACTAGATAAGTCCCTGCTTGGTTATGCCAAGCATTATTTGAACAACTAATGGGAAAGATCCACATAGTGTAAGCCTTTTATTTTAATGCAGCTCAGTGACAGTTACTATTATTTTCACTATAAAGTTACATTCCAGCATTCAAGTCACCCCCATGCCATTTTTTTCCAGTTTTCACAGTAGTATGATAAATATTTAAAGCTAATTTAGAACAAAATTTGTTTTCTCTATCAAAAAGCAACAGACACCTGCAACACACCAGCAACACACCACCTGCAACACACCAAAACCTGAACAACAGGATTCAGCAAAACTTAATGTACTTTTGATTAACTTAATCAGAAAGACACAAAAATATCAGTAAAGAAAATTAGTTTTGTTATTTACCTACCCCTCTGCAGAAGCATATTTAGTATCTACTGAGATATTTATTAATAAGACAAAATATGAAAGAAAAGCCTAAATGAGAAAAAAAGTAGGCTCCATCTGAGGTGGAGAAGTAATTGAACATTTTCCTCATTTAATATTACCATTAGTTTTAGAACACCAGTGCAAATTTCAATCTTAATTAGTCTACAAGGATCAGACATTTTTTGTATTTGTTGATAAACCACCTTTTTGATATCTAGTTTGTAGTTTGGGCACCGTAGTAGAAAGCCCCTCTGTCCTACCGGCACCAGGTAGATCATTCCTCCTCTGCTCACTTCCATTTCCACCTCAGTTGGTATGAGTTGGTACAATTGCTAGAGAAAACCATTCCTTTAGTTTTGCACAGTTGCTCAGTGCCAAGCAATCTGCCACCATGGTAGCTCCAAGAAAGAATCTTTAGCTGTCTGACTTGTGTCTCGTTCCGACTTGTTTCTCCAAGGCTCTTGTGCTCTCAAGCTCATGAATGTTTAGTAGTCTTAAACAGGCTTGAGTCATCAACAGGCTGAAGCACTCAAGATGCAGAGGTGATGATAAGCTTGAGTGGAAAAGTTTTAATTTTTGATGAACTGTTTTCTCATTGCAAAGAAATTTTCGTTAGGTGTTATTCAGAACTAAGCTGTAGCGCCTCAGAAATACCAGGAAAACTGCCGGCAAATCACAGAAGGAACTAAGACAGAATAGCTATAGAGAAGTCAGCTCTATACTGCTGCTAGAGAGAGAATCAACCAGTCCCCTGCTGGTGGTGGTGCCCCAACAGCACCAGCACACAAGCTGGCATTACTCAGAAGCAGCAGCTACTTTTGCCTTTCTGGGGTTCCAGAACAGGAAAGCAGTCAATGCACATTTATGTACTTAGACTGGGTCAAAATTTTAAACCAATTGGTTATTAAAAATAGCTCATATTTTATTTCCAAATAAGAGTAACTTAAACATAATTCCTACCACTATAGCATTTTAATGACACAGGACAGTATGGTGTTGGGGGTGTGTGTGTTATTTTTTATTATTTAAACGTTTTTATTGCTCATCTGTAGGCAAACACTGTGGAGCTGCAGAGACTGGGTATAAGAAAGGATTAATTTTCTGTTTTGGAAGCACATGCTGAAAGCTGGTTTCTATAGTCTTGAAATTTAAATTATGGCCACTTATGGCCATAGATTTCTGAAGACTAAATGTAGTTATATAACATTATGTGCATGTAACTTTGACTTGATCAGTGCCTGATAGGAAATGCTTCTGTAGGAGCAAGCAAAAAGCTATGGCTACATTTCAGAATTTATTTAATTCATCCCTCTTTATTTTATCTTTTTCCTTGTCTCAGTACACATCTGACAGAAATATGGATTTCACATTCTCATTTCATTGAGAGATTTGTTTAAATCCATGCTATGGTAAAAGCTTTGGAAACAGGAGAGATATGCCCCAAAATGTCTGCATATAAAAGACTTGGCCAGAGAGCGAGATTTATTGCTCTATCAAGTTGTCACTAAAGCGGCTCTTGCTCTAGTTGATCAAAACAGTGGCCACATTTTCCTTGTCAAATGAGCCAATCTAACCAAGCATTACAGAAGCTATGACCTGTTTCAGATTACATTACGCAAGTTGTTTCTCTTGCATCTTTCAGAGGTAAAAAATGGAGAGTTATATTAATTTCTTCAAAAACCTGCAAGTGAAAACCCTATCTAAAATGTCAGCTAGTCATAAGCCAGTGCAGAAGGCTGACTTAAGCTTAACAAGAAACACTCAATTACTGAAGGAGCTGGAATATCTGCTTTTTCCTTTCTTTGGATATTCAGAGTAAACACTACTGGGTATGTAAAGAGATGGCTATGTACTCTCACATTTCTGCTTCTTGAACATTTCAGTAGTTTAATAGAGCACTATAACCAACCAATGTATTTTTCAACTTCTCCATTGCATTAAGCTAATTCACATAAGGGAAAGGAATTCTCAGAACTTTTGATGTTTTAAATTTCTACCTACCAGATACCTGGTGCCCATCTGTACTAATGAGGTCAACTCATTTGTATTTTCATTTGAATAAGTTTCCCTAATATGAAAAAGCACTAGACAATTAGGCACACTAAATAATTCAAAAAGATTCATTATTTTTTGGGGAAGTGCTCAATGGTGTATTACCTTGATAGCAGATGGATAGGTAAGATACACCCCATAAAATATTCTTCCACAAATTTGCCACAGTCCAGCTATTCCCCCAGCACAAACAGTAATTAGACCAGGCAAGGTGAAAGATGAGAATGGGTCACTATCTTAAGTTAATGAGCACTCGATTCTAGCCCTATTGGTAATAAGTTGTGGAAAGAGTTTCCTTCATTTCCATCTGAATAAGCACTATATAGATACAAGTCCCAGGAAATTCAGGACTTGATGCGATGATCTGAAAATTGGCATATTTGGTAAGTAAAGTTTACCAACTTACAGAGAAAAAATAATTCTAGGTAGTGGAGGGGGAGAAGCAACTCCAGCTTGGTGTAGGAACTTAATACACAATCTGTATCATCCAAGTAGATCCAGTTCATTAGGTTAAAAGCACTATCACAATCTAAGGCTTTTTAGACAAGAATACTTCTCCCAGCTCAAAAGCCACTTTACCAGCTAACAGGGAAAAACATTAAGACCCTTGACAAATATACATCCTATGGCAGCTGTGATCTTTACATGGCCCTCGGGCCTCAGCTTGAGCTCCAGTAAAGCAGAATAACATTAAATTCTATGTAATTTCACATTTGTTTGCTATCAAGGACTTTTCTGCAAGTTAACTGAAGACACTTAAGGCTTCTTAGTCACAAATAGATCAGATCTGTAGCAGTTGCAATGGATGCATAGGACCAAGATCCAACTCTAGTTCTCAGGGAACAGTATTACAAGAAAATGAAAAACACCACATGACAAGACACTATGGTATGTAAAGTCTGGTTTACACTACAATTAGTATCAGAAATATTGTTGATATATTTGAGCAGGCTTCAGTGAAATAACAGATTAGGGAAGAGCTTGTATAGCTGCACAGACACCAAATGCATTCAGTACACGGTCCACAATGTCACACCGAGCGATAATACCTGGGGCAAAGTGCTTTGAATCTAGGTGGTCTGTGAATACAACCTAATATTCAGCACCCTTGGAAGTATCTGCACAGCTATTGCAATCAGGATGAAAGGCTGAAGAGTCTCAAGTAACTATGGATCAATTTGTATTTATCTTTAGATTCTCTTTTGCCACAAGAATTTTGGAAATTCTCTATTAAGGGCAAGATCTTTATCAGCAAGTATGAGGTAAAATTTTGTACATGGTACCAAGAGAGTTAAAAATGCGCAACCAATCCTCCAATAATTGGCAATTCACCTGCTCAGCAGAAATAATATGTACAGAGTCCTGATTTTCAGGTGAAAACTGATGTACTCCTAACACACCTGAGGAAATCACTGCTGAATGTAGCAAACTAAACCTGTGCACACACAGTGGACACATCTCCAAGGTAGTTTAAAAACCACCACAACCAACCACCACCACCACAACCAAACACACAAAAGCTACAAACAAACAAATAAAACACCGAAGTAGCACAACATTCACAATGTTTACTGAATGAGAATGTCAGCTGTAATGAATTAATCCTGAGGATCTCACACAAGTTGTAAATGAACTGTCTGTTTCAAGTGCATTAATAGTTTTATACATAAGTATTCTTGGCTTGAAGTACCCTATCTCTAAGTTTTCTTTAAACTACTCAGACCTAAAAGTATTCAAATGGTGATTTACCTTCCATGGTAGAAAGTACAAGACTCTTTGGATACCTTTGTCGTGTAACTGCATTAGGTATAGCTACAGAGATAATGTTTGGCAAGAGAGACTACAGACAAGAACCACGATCCAACCAAGACTGCTAAGAAGCAGTGCAAAGAGTACAAAGAATGAGTATCAAAAAGCACTCTCTATTCTAGATCCACCTAGGAATAACAGTTCAGGACAGAAGTATCTTTCCCAAAAGAGACTCAGCAAGAGAAAACCCTGAGCAGAGGAACTGTTAGTTTTAGATTTTTAAAAGTATGAAACCATACTGATCTAGGCAGTTCCATTAGGAAAGTGATTTTGGCATGCAGAACTTTATAATCTGTGACACCAGAGACAGAAAGCCAATGGTGTTGAACAGAAGCTGCTTGAACCCATGACAAATTAACAAAGTGACTAGCATTAGAACAAGGTAAAAGTGGACTCTACTCATCAGCATTTCCATATGGATACAGTAAAACAGAAGCTTCTCTGATGATATCGTGCCCTTATACTAATAAACAAAGATTTTAGTTGTCTGACTTACTGTAACAGCAAAAGCTGGTATATTCTGCACTACTTTAGTTTCCTGGGATGGCAACGTACAGAACTTGCTGCAAGACTTTAGAACTTACTCTGCTATACAATGCACTTGAGGAACAGTATTTGAAAAATGAAAACATTAACTCTAAGGTCAAGAATGAAATTTAAGTATATAAATTAAAAGTATATCCTTGTCATCATAGGTTACAAATACAGTAAGAAAACACTAGTGGCATTTGCAACTAGTCACAGCAACTCCATTTTCCCCTCTAGCTCCACTTTATGCCTAGGTGAGAAGTGCAGCACACAGAATGAAAGAACAGGTAATAAGACTCTTAAAAAAAAAAATCACAAAAATCAGGTTTTCAAACTTAAGTTTGAAACAGGTCAAAGAGAGCGAAGTTTTACTCTCCATGTTTCCCACAGTGTCTTGCAAAGGGGCACTTAATGGACATTTTGGCCAATCCTCTTAGCCGTTCATATGCTTAAGCTAAGACAGAATTCTGTTTTCAATTAGGTTTGAGATTCTGCTTTCCAAGTTGAAAAGCAATCTTCCAAAATAATTAACAGTACTACAATATAATTCTGTTTCATCCTTGGCTTGTACATATGTGAGAGAACAATACACAAAAACATGAATTTTACAGTTTCTGAAGCTGCACATTACAAGCCAAGCAGGCTGGTTTGAGATCATACATCTCTTGCTGTCAAAAAACACAGACCCCTGCCACTTGAATTAAGAAACCATTCCAGAAGCTGTAACAGGACCTGTCGCCAAGAACCCAAAGCTTCAGGATGCAGTCAGAGACACCATTAGCTATGTATACGTCCCCTACATTTGTTACAAGAATCTGATTGAGACAATGCTTTATCATATGCTCTAGAATTTCCCTGATTTAGCTTGTCTGGACACAACGTGTGGCCTTAGAGGCTGCTTCTAATTCCACATACAGGAATTTTTGGCTGATTAGGCAGCACATGAAACTACTGTATTCACAACAAATATTGAGTAGTTCTGGGGAGCTCTAGGTATAAATACATAGTATTATCTACTACTGCCTTCTTTGTAGGCAGTTATATCACAGGGTTGGATTTTTTTTTGTTTTATTTTGGTTTTGGGTTTTTTTGTTGGTTGGTTGTTTTGGGTTTTTTTTTTTATACAGAATTTAGATTATTTTCAGAATGCTGAGTATGGAAGAAAATCTGTAAAATAATCCTTATGGCCGATGAAAGAAGTTTGCTTCATAGTTTGATTTTTAATTTTTTTTTTAAGTAATAGCTTTGTTGCAAGTTAATGGTTTGTTATTTAGGTTAAAGCATTTCTAAGTCCATAAAGACAAGGACCAAAATATATTGGACTCCTACAGCAAATACAATTCCTTTTATTTATAAGTGCATTCTATGACATTGGAGCAAAATACTCTAGTACAACCTGCCTTCCTACTCTGTTCCATATATACCAAAAGGAAGGATCAAAGACAAGCTCAGAAATCCTGAGGCACAAGCTGCTAGATGCTAAGCCAGTTCTTGAGGATCTATTTTCTTGCATTTTTACTTTTCCATTTACAGACAGGTCACCAATAATGACCTACAATACTGAACCAGACCAAACCTTGATCTGGACAAGTAAAGTGGTTCATACCTAAGATTGTTTAAGGACCCCCAGCAAATGTAGGAACTAGTCAAAACAATATTTTATTATTTTTCTCTTCTTCAGTGGTGCTTCCCTAATAACAAGTAAGGAAATATGTAAGTGAACCCTAACTTTTTTTTTTTTTTTGGTCCGTTAACTGTTAGCTTCATAATACACTTAATAAAGTAATTTATATTGGAAAATGTCACCCAAGAAAGGAAACATTTCAGAGAGATTATAATTCCCTCAGGGAAACAGACACAGCAACGGAAAATTAAGTTATCCACATTTCCTGCTAGATAACCCCCTCCTCTCCTCCAACCAACCTAGAAGAATCTAGTCCTAGGAAACATTGAAAACAACAGGTAACACTAAGTATTGGTAGCAAAGGTTAAACGATGTAGCTGGGTTCCCATCCATTGCCAGTTACTGTGTTCCATGTACAAGAACAGAGAGATCCATGAGTATCCAATTTAAAGAAGTGGTCAATGTTCTTATTAATTTCAATGCTATCTCTGTAAAAAAAAGGGAACAGAAAAGGCAGCTAAATGAGTATATTCAGTATGTACTGAGATTTAAGTATCACTACAGGCTTTTCTTTTTAGCATTTTGTATTTCTCAAATTCTTGGTCCTGTAGAATAAAGTACACTTACCAGAAAGCAGAATCAAAGCCTTTTCTGACTTACATCCCTTTGAAATATTATCAAGTTCATTTAAGGATTTAATTTGTAAGCACTGTACAAATGAAGAGAGGAACTGAAAGGAATTATGAATAAGCTGACAGGAATTTTCAGTGGTTTAAACTTCTCTGTCCCGTTTCCCCATAGAGTGCCCAGCTCCGTCCTGACAATATACTCAGAACCAGCATGAAACCAACTAACAAATCCTGCCTTTCTGCCAAGCCCACCACGCATCGGAACACAACCTTTGGTAATCTACAGTGTTTTCATTACATTTTTTACAGCTGAGTATTGTAAACGCAGACATTAATAAGCCTACGATAAGAACCAATACAATCTGTGGTGAACAGCTTTTATTGCAAAAAGGACAGACAGTAAGGTTTGCACAAGAGAGTTTTTTAGAATTACAGTATTTGTTAGGGTTTTGTTAGCTTAATGCCCCACCTGCTGGCTGATTACTAAATTACATTGTGGCAGCTATTAAAGAAGTCCCATGCCTATTATTCTGTCACCAGTAAGTAGCTATAGGCTGTCATGGCAACTGGTACAATTCTATGTAGAAGATGGACTGCACAGCTGGGTCCAGCACAGTGTGAAGATTAGCACACAAGAACAGAACATAGATGGTTATAAAATTAGTCCAACTTTTTAAATATCCATCCAAATTAATCACACTAAAGCACAATGTGAACAAGAAATACTACAAAAACAGTGAACTCTTCACCTATCTTTAGTCTGTGAGGATTCCTACACCTTGAGCTGCACCCATGTTGGTTCAGGTATAGTTTCTCCAAAATGGATCAGAGTCTAGAAGAAGAGACAAAGTCAAGGCTTATCATGTAAAAATATTTGTTTCATTTATTTGAGAATGTCATTTGAAAGAACAATTTTAAAACTTAGTTTGTTTTAAAAAATGAGTACAGTCTACTGCTCACTTAGTAACCGAACCTCACTTGGTTGAGGAGCTCTGCTTGCAGTTAGTGCTGACCTGAGTTTAGTATCTGATTAGTAATTTGAAAAAGCATAAGGGACCTTTCAGAAGCACATATGCCTGTCTGTCACGTCCATCCCTCCCTAGCTCAGGGAAATGGAGTCTGCAGTAGACACCTGCTCAGCTGTGCTGAAGCATGAAATGTTTCTGCTGTGGCCCTGAATTTACACAGGAGGCAGGAAAATATTCTTCCCCTGGATATACAAGCATTTGCTGCATTGTCAGTTCTAAGATTATCTTCTACCCCAGGAAAGTGGAAGAGTCACATACAGAATCATAGAAATTTAGGGCTTGGAATGGACGTCTAGAGATCACCTAGTCCAACACTCCTGCCAAAGCAGGATCACCTAGGCCAGGCCACACAGGAATGCATCCAGGAGGGATGCATGCAGGATATAAATGAGGTGCTTAGGGATGTGGTTTAGTGGTGGGATTGGCAGTGTTACATTAACAGTTGGACTCAATGAGCTTAAGAGGTCTTTTCCAACAAAAATGATTCTAAGATTCTATTTCAATCAGTGACTTGAAACCCCATCTCAAGACTTCTGAACTTCTTGCAGATATTCCCACATGGAAGCAACCGCTTACAAGACTGTTGCTAAAAGCTGAACAAATACAATCAAGTCACATGTAGCAAGAGGATAAAAAGATCCATATTGAGGCTTCCTTCACCCCAGTAGACACGTTTAGTACCAGCTCAGTGTTAAAAAGCATACTTTGGTGTGAGCTGTCACACAGCATAGCAGCTCCTCATCTGCTAATAGCCTACCAGTCCCCAGAAAACCAGTGTCAAACAAAGCTAATCAGCCTGGGTTTCACAGCTTAACAGGTAACACAGCACTAAAATATCAATCCTGAAACTATAGCACTATTGATTTTTTTTTTTCTTTGAAAAAGATGTTTTTAAAACCTGTTAACAGAATTGCACTTTTAATTACTGAAACTACCACAGACCGCCTAAGAAAACAAGTGATTTCTGAATCCATCTCCTAAGTCAGGGAGTAACTGCTGCAACAGTGACACAAGTACAGCTGACAAGTAAAGTTTTACAAGAGCTATTGCAACATTCAAATAGCAAGACCACACAGATTTATTTCCCTTTCAAAAATAGATGGAAGTTCAGCATTTACAGGAAGTGTCTTATCAATAAAGATCTGTTGTTGCAACATTTTTCCTTGAAGTAGATTGAGCGAGTAAGTTTCTTAACTATGACTAGAGATCTCTACTCTAGTGAATCAGGAGCACGAAACAAGAAACCTCAATTAGCATTTCTAACATTTGGGGCTGTACTGGTAACTCATCCACACAAGTGAAACATTTAACAAAAAGGACACGATCCAATTCCTCCCCCCCCCTATTTTTTTTAACTTCGGTATTATAAGCAAGCCAGTTCTGTGTATTTGCTCAAAGTTAACAGCCTTAAGGGACAGCAAGGGAAATTTTACCTTCAATCAATGTAAGGTTTTGCCTATATGCTGTATGCACATACCTTGAGTAATGAGGTTTTCAGCTTAAATGTTTGATACTGAACTACAGTATGATCTTTTTTATGTAGAACAGGATGTGAGAGCCCTCTAATGGCTACAGTGAAAGGATCATCTGCAGCGGACTTGAAGCTTACCTGCAAATCACAGGGCAGCCGCCCAGTGCAGTGGGGCACTGTCCTCCCAATCCTGACAAGCCTGAAGAGATTCTTCTCCCAGTAATTAGACATACTAGACATACTACCTTTGGAGATTTCCACCCTCGTAGGTGGACAAAAGGAAGATATGCCAGGGTAGGTTATAGAGCAGATCACCAAGTGCCAACACACAGCACTGGACAACCAGGACCAGGCAGCATGAGTTTACGAAACAGGTCCCACTTGACTAACTGATCCCCTTCAATGTGACCTGCCTCACGGATGAGAGAAAGGCTGTGGATGTTTTTTACCTAGTCTTCAGTAAAGCTTTTGACAGTTATTTCCCACAGCATTCTCTTGGAGAAACTGCTCATAGTTTGGACAAGCATATGTTTCACTGGCTGAATGGCCAGGGCCAGAAAATGGTTGTAAATGGAATTCAAACCAGTTGGTGGCCAGTTTTAAGTTGGTGTTCCCTGGGGCTGTTGGCGCACATTGGATGGGGCCTGTTTGTTTTAGTAACTTTATTAATGACCTGGATGAGGTGATTAAGGGCACCCTCCATAAGCTTGCAGATGATACCAAGTTAGGGGGCTGTGTTCATCTTCTTAAAGCTAGGGAGGCTCTACAGAGGAACATGGTCAGGCTGGATTAAGCTGAGGCCAATGGTGTAAGCTTCAACACCACGAAGTACTGGGTCCTGCATTTGGGTCACAACAGCCCCATGCAATGCTACAGGCTTAGGGAAGAGTGGCTGGAAAGCTGCCCCATGGAAAAGGACCTGGGGTGTTGGCTAACAGCCAGTAGAACATGAGCCAGCCATGAGCCCAGGTGGCCAAGAAGGCCAGCAGCACCCTAGCTGTATCAGAAATAATGCAGCCAGCAGGACTAGGGAATTAATTTTACTTCTGTGCTCAGACCTGCTGAGGCCACACCTCACATACTGTGTTCAGATTTGGGCCCCTCATTTCAAGGACATTGAGTGTGTGCAAAGTAGTGCAAGAAAGCTGGCAGAGGGGCTAGAGAACAAGTCTTAGGAGGAGCTGAGGAAACAGGTTGTTCAGCCCAGAGGAAAAAAGAGACCAAGACCTTAAGCTAAAAGGAGATTGTAACAAGTTGGGTGGTGGTTTCTTCTCCCAGGTAAGAAGTGATAGGACAAGAGGAAACAGTCTCAAGTTGTGCCAGGGGAGGGTCAGAGAGGTTATTTAAAAAAAAAAATTTCTTCACAAGTGATGGTCAAGCATTGGAACACCCTGCCCCAGGACACAGTAGTCTCACCTTCTCTGGAGGCATTTGAAAGATAGGCAGCTATGGTGCTTCAGGACATGGCTTACTGGTGGAATTGACGGTGTTAGGTTAACCAGCTCAACTTTTTCACACCCACCCCCCCAACTTTCTAAAGAAAACTCTTTTCCCATCTAAATGGTTCCTCTAAGCAATGCACATTCTTTTACTTCCTAAAAGCCAGAGGTGATAGTGTGTGCCCAGCCCTGTTACAAGCATGTTCCTAAAGATTACTTTATGCCTTTCTTAAAACAGGATAGGGGAGTCCTATGTACACAGGGTAATTTATCTTGCTTGTTAAGATGCACAGGAGCCATTAACCCCATTTTGGTCATTTAACTGCTTTCTGCATTCGGTTTAAACCCAGAGTATGGGAAGAGTTGGATGGTTGCACAGCTCAGCTACATACAACTTCATGAACTGCTACAGGGCCCTCTACTCCAGACACCCACCTGGAGTATTGCGTCCAGCTCTGGAGTCCTCAGCCCAGGGAAGACATGAATCTGTTGGCGCAGGTCCAGGAGGGCAACAAGTCATCATAGTTCAGACATTATGTAGACATTTGAATACCTGACTTAACCTGCTCCTGTTGGTACTTCAACAGCTAGAAGTTTGAAGAACGTGATTAGAGGTAGAGTACCGCCTTACAAGCAGTCTATTATTCCACTAAGAAATACTGACTGCAAGATGCATCGTTAAGAATCTCTGACTACGTAGTCTGCTGAAGTTTGTGATTTTAATTATGCTGCTAGTCCTAAAACAATTATGGTATGGATAAAGACATTTCCTGTAAAATACAGTGTCAGAAGTAAAAATAAGGAGCGTATTTTCAAATGTAAAACCTGTCCTCCTTGTTCTGTACTTACTGTAGGCTCACAACCTTAAGCTAAAAGAATAAATGACCCTTTTTCATATTTGTCTTGAGCACAAAACACAGAAATTAATACTACTAAAAACAACTTTGAATTTATTCACAGCAGCTAAGCCAGACTTCACTGGGGCAATTCTAAGGCCTTTGTAAACTCAACTGGTGCCTGCCTTCTTAAAAAAGAAGTTAGTGAAAGTGTTTGTGTGTTCCCTTCAAAGAAATTTAAAGTTCACCCCAAGCTTTAGAGTACAGGCAAAAAAGTACAAAGTAAGAATCCATCTATGTTGTAAAGCTACTTAAGCTTTTCCTTGAGAGGCATGTCTTATCTAAGCAGCAATGATACTCTTTAGAGCCTGGATAATCTTGAGTTGTGTGGTTTGAGAGTTTGGCTTTTTTTGTTTGGGTTTGTTATTTGGGGGGGAATGGGGAATTGTGTTGGGTGGTTTGGGGTTTTTTTTGGTTGCATTTATTTGTTTTAATTTCTCAGCTACATTGAAAGTAGCAGACATTTAAGCTTTTAAATTATGTATCTCTCAAAATACTGTTTTAGGAAGCAATATCTTCAAAGAATTAGACTGTATACCTGTTAGAGGTTTTAAAAATGTTTCATTAAGGCATGCAAAAGAAAGCCTTGTGAAATACAATTAAGGGAAAAATCCTTCTGTTTCTCTGCAGCATTCAAGGATCAGATCACCTCTACATTAACCAGGATGCCAAATTCTGTCTTAGCACACAAGTATCTAGAAGGAAAAAATATTTCCATTTTGACAGGGAATTAGTGTCTGTGCCAGACAATCATTCTAATGGAGATCCAAGAATACCATCTGGCTGGCTGTCTCATTCCAAGAATAATTGTCTTAGGTGGCAAGGCTTATAAAGAGAGTATAAAAAAGGCCACAGTACCAAACAGCTCAATGGGACACTTCCAGTGAGACCCACAAAAACAAGTTATCGCAGCTCTAGAATACCAAGTAAATGCAAGTATTGTTATTTTTTTTAAATCTTGCCTAAAAAATTGTTTCCTTTGACAAAAGGACATCTTACTATTTAAAGCAGACTGGTATGGTCCTGGGTCCCACTCAGCATGTATGTACTCTGTGTAAGCAAAGGCAGATCCACAAGAACTCGCTACTGCCTACTAGTTAACAATTAACACAGTCCACTTGATTTGATAATACAAGAAGTACAAATTTGCAAGAAGCCCCAACTATGCACCTATTTTGGAAATGCCTTCAGCTATAGCCATATTAAACAGATGTTTCAACTTTCTGAATGCAACACAAAAGAGATTTACCTACTGTTTTTGTATTATGCTTATAGGGTACTTCAAAAGTACATTAAAAATGCATGTTCTTTGTTATAACTTGTTACTTTTACTGGCATACACCACAAAATGTACAATTCCCATATGGGAATAAAAAAGTTTCCTACGGGTGAGAAATGGGTAACAAAGCCAGCACAACACAATCTAATGGAAGAGAAAATAAATAGCACTCTTAAGGCCTGGGCTATGCATTTCACCGTGATAAGCCTTCTCAACATGCTTGTAAGAACAGTTCCTATCTAGCACCACCGTTCCAAATGCACTGAACAATCAACTCACTCACCAGATGGTCCTATGGGTAACACTTGGTCAAATAAACACAAAATATGCACTCTATGTAGATATATTCTGTTTTATCTCTTATTTTGGTGTTGAGACTCTTCGATGAGAGCTACATATCGACACTTCATGTTTTCTTATAGCTAGAGCATAAAGCCTCAAATACATCCCAGGGCAATCAAGCCAGCTAGAACATAAAGCCAAAATGAAATCTGCATTTGCAAAGAAACAATTACCTTTATCGATAAACTGGTATCACAGCTGTAACAGTCCAAGTAGGCTGTTTAGGTATTTAAAAGTTGCAAAGGAAACAGTCCTGATTCAGAAAACTCCAGATTTATTGGTTTTAAAAGTGAGTTTAACAGTGTAAGATTAAAAAACTTAAAGAAGCTGTTAATACAAGTTATGTATAATCAAGCTATCATCTTTAAAAGAGTAGACTAAAAAAGCATGGCAAAATGATACTGGGGAACCCTTAACGCTATCTTTAGTGACATGGAACAGTCCGAGAAGTTAACAGCTTTGCTTTTCCAAATCAATTTATGCTTTCAGAAAACTGGTACAATTCTGTATAAGGTGGCTCCAAAACCTGTAATCACCATTCCCCCCCCCGCTCTTCATTAATAAAACTCCATCCAGAACACTCCTGAGATGCAGTCCCTGGACATTTTTCATGCTGCAGCCATATTCCCTTAAGTGTCCAGGTCTGCAGCAACTCAGCTTCCTTGCATACATTTCACTAAATCTACTTCTGGGTAAGTCTTCTACTCATTACTACTTCTAAGTCTTCTGGGAATTTGAAGCAGATCATGCAGGCCTATTCAAACTCATGTATACATCATCAAAAAAAAAAAGGCAGCATAACTTCCCTTTTTTTTTTGCCTCAAGAAATTGAGGTGTTGGTGGAGGAAGAGGAAAAGCAGACTGCAACCCAACATACAAGACTGAATACAGTTCAGTTCTACTCTTTCAAAACCACAGCTAATTAATATTAACAAACTATTTTGCAGTAATCTGTAGTAACTGAATTATCCTATTGAGTAGTACACCTTCAACCATTATGCTATGTCTCAAGGTAGCTTAACTCTAGTATTGTGTTAGCATGTCACTACAAATTTGGGAAAGTCAAGTCAAAATAAAAATTTATTTTAATTGTTTCAAAATACATGACTAAAATCTACATAATTATTAAAATAGGCTTACAGATATTCTTTGATTAACAGTTTGCATTACATAAAGGTAGATTTTAAATGCAGTGGTTTCTCACAATTTTAACATACAGGCATTGCTAAAATTTTTCATGTAAAAAAAGCTTACTCTAGTGAGTAGCCAATCCAGCTAATTACATTCTTGCACCTGAAGTTACACATAAGAATTTTAGGATTCTCTTAATTACTTCCCCAAAACTAAAATAGTAATGCTCCAGACTGCAGGTACATAAACTGTCATTAATGAACACAACCACATTGATACTTAAAGGGCTTCAGCTGAGTTACAACTTGACATCTTCTGTTTCACTGATTAAGAGCTCAATCTTAAAACACAACCTCTTGGGCAAATAACTACTTCAGTTTGTTTTGGTTTTTTTTAAACAGCAAGAGATAACTGGTCAGTGTTAGTTTTTCACAATTTAAGTGACAAAGTGTAACATGCAAACTGTACCTTAACTTAAAGCTCAAGAGAAAAATCCGCATGCACTAAACAAAATAAGATTTTTTCCACATATAAACTGTAACATTCCAGTTATCAGGGGAAGCATGCAAACAATGAGAAACCTGTGAGTTTGCCAACTCTCACAACTTTAAACTTTCAACTACTCAAGCAAAGGCAACTTGTATTGAAACAGAACAGGAATACAAACTTCAACTTGAAGCAACTTTTTGAAAAGGTCATACTGCATATAATGCTAAACCAAACTGTAGTAACATCAAGTTAATTTAGATACTTGGAAGTCTTTGTTGATCAAACGCTTTTGAGTACTGCTCTTCCTTTTCTGAAGTGATGTGCCTTCCTCTCCTGGAATGGCATAGGAGAAAAGACAGGTAAAGAGTTATCCAAGGAATAGAATAAAAGCAACTGAAGTTTCATGGAAAAGTATCAAGACATTCTGTACTCTGTTCACTCCCCTCCAAAGCTGACCAATACAGCTTCTGTGTTCTTGCTCAGGAGTGCATGTGCCTAGTTCCTATGGCTGTCCTTTTAAAAAAAAAAATTCTTAAATGTAACATTAATAAACAACCTATTTAACACCACTTGGAATGTAATCAGAAACTGCAATTATGAAGACTGAACGCATACAGCAAAAATGACCAGCTACCAACCTGGACTACACTTTATTGGTTAAAGTGGAGATATTTTACACAAAGTAAAAAAAAGCCACTATCTGCAGTGATTACTTAACTGGTGTAAAGACTATCAAGATTCAAACTCAACATCCTCTGTCCAAACTGGGGAGTGACCCACTCCCCTTTCAGCAATTTGTTGTTGAGTAATGACTGGCCAGCTTTATGCTCTAAGTGTCCAAAGTTGACTGTCTGCAATGCTTATGCAGTCTTGATGAAATCCGCTGAATCCCATTTCAGCACTTGGTTCCAGCATTAAGCAACCGAGAGCCAAACCTGTACATCTCACAAAGTACAAGAAACAAAATTCAAATGGCATTCCAGATACTGAATCCCTTCATCTTTACAGTATCCTGTAGGTCAACAAACTGAAGGTCAGCTGTGTTTTAGGGATTTAATTTTGCTTTCACTACATACCTTATAGTAGTCTTCATGAGATACAAAGGTGTTCCTCAGACGGTTCTCAGGATTAAACAAACAGGATACTACTGTTTGTATGCTCCTGTCCACAGACTTCTGAAATACAGTTAAATGCACCTACAACACTGATTTCCTTAATTAGCCCACTACTAGTAATGTGGATATGTCACAGGGTTTACTTTGCATTCGGGATTGCTCCCAACTGCCTTATGTTTCCTAAACTGTCTTTTTTCCATCCATCTTTTGATCTTGGTACCTCATTATCACCCGTAGATGTTACAAATTAAGTTCTGACCACTGACATGTCAGTTCAGTTGTGGAATAGGCTGACAGCTGAAAAAGGAAG
Organism: Megaceryle torquata; assembly: GCA_024611175.1. Taxonomy (NCBI): domain Eukaryota; kingdom Metazoa; phylum Chordata; class Aves; order Coraciiformes; family Cerylidae; genus Megaceryle; species Megaceryle torquata. Next base: position 15,480 of record JANIJG010012918.1, on the reverse strand, counting down.
TCTCCTTTAGAAAACTGAATTCAGAGCCAACTGTTGGCCAAAGTGTGGCAACCTTGCACAAAAAGAAAGTGAAGGAGGGAGTAAAGTTCAGATGTATGAAGTTTAAAATAAATCTGCCTAAGACAAGCAGGTTAGGTAGCACTACCTGCTTAGTACTTGCAGTTTCCCCTTTAATTCTCAGTAGATTAAATAATGTCTTCTCACCTAAAAACATTATTGTACTTAATGAAGTGGAACACGTTTTATACAGCACTCAGCAGTACAGAAAAGCACTAATCTTCAAGGAAACATGAGGCTTCCAAAGTTGTACACAGAAATCAGATACAGTGATTGAGCAACTGGCTAAAGCAGTAACTATAACCTTAGTTTCTAGAACATTTGTCAGAGACCCTCTTTGCCAAGCCACATAATCCTCACCTGCAGACTTCTGGAAATAGTATCAAAATGTCAGTGGTTTTTTTGTGGTAGAAAAATCACTTACCTTTTGTGGACTGTTAGTAGACAATTGCGTGGACTCTGGAACAGCACATTCTGCCTGTATAAATTCTGGATCCTCAGCACAGTGATAGCTTACTGAAGTATAAACCTGTACAGTTTAAATATTGCAGTGTTTCAGTAACACTGGGAAAATATGCAGTTGTGTTGTCATTGGTCCTCCTCTACCCATAAGCTATGCCAACTTTATCTGTACACTTCCAATAAAAGCTTCATGAGTAGGGGAAGTACTGTATCCTGATCCATTTTAAGACAGTTCTACCTCCTTCCAAAAAGGATGTAGTCTGTCTTTTCACCCGACTGTAATAACTCTATTTGAAGTCTCCTCAGACTAGGATATTATTCAACAAAAAATATTTCAAGACAGAGTAAATCAGTCTTTCAGTGACTTCTGAACCCCTTTTCTGGTGCCACCATTAAAGCAAAATTAAGGGCCACTTCTCTGTTGAGAAGCTGAAAACAAAGCCTAGTATATTTTTGCTCACTTCCAATAGTAAAGTATTCATCTAACACAGAGTCAGAACTGGCAAATGCATGAGGGCAGCAATATATATACATGTGCATAAAATTCTATTTTCTTAGTTTTTCTCTATTTACCTTCCACATATTCTACAGACATCTGCTGTGGATTGGCTTGAACAAATACTGTTCAGAAGAAAGTTAGGTACTACATCTATTAAACACTTAATAGAAACTGTACTCAATAAATACAAGATTATACCTAAATAACACAAGAATGCCCAAGATGCAAGTCTGTGTTCCAACACCATTAAGAAATACAAAAATACTTTTTACACAAGTGACATGCCCAAGAAAGGAAAGTCATGGAAAGCAAGAAATTTTAGAAGCCAGCACAGCACCATCTACAGTCTGTAGCAGCCTGGCAAATCATTTAAAAAGCTGTTAAAACAAGCAAAATAAGTTATTGGTATTTGCAAAGCAGAACATTTTGAGGGTTTTTAAATTAAACAAACTGAACAATAAGCAATATTATACAAATCTAGGTTAGGATTATTCATCAGGTTGCTGCTTGGTTTTCCTTCAGCTTTTAATGAAAAGCAATTCTATTCATGTTAAAATTCCAGAATTCTGTTACCAGAACATATGAAGTAATACCGTAAACCAGGTAGTTCTGTTTTGCCTGGCAGCTTCTGAAAAAGCCACGTCAGTGGGAAATCCTGAACAATTACCTACTCTGTCAGCAGCTACAGATTTGTATAGACCAGATTACATACAGATAAAGTCAAACAACAATTTAAGTATCAAGCTGTCAAAACAGTGTGCTAATTGAGAAGACAAAGTTCCAGAAATTAAACTTGGTAGACTTACCGGAGGCATAACATAATTTCTTTGCTCCCCAGCAAGCCATTGTGGTTGAACCTTAAACAGGAATTGGACAAGAACCGGATTTTATTCATTCATTCCTGACTTAGGCAAGTAAACACTTTAAGAGACCACTTCTAACATTTCATGTCTGGATTTCTCATTTAACAGTAGTTCACAGTCTTCTGTCCACCAAGATAGCTTTTTCACATGTACCTCATGTAGCGTTTAAGCACAAAGTCATCTGTACCACAAATTCAACTACCTCCCACTTCTCATTCAGCATTAAGAAAAAAAAATTTCTAAAGATCAGCAAAATAATAGGAATCAGCCACACTGAAGACATCCCAAACCTCTACTTACTTCCAGTTAAACTATTTCTATTTTATTTCAGTAAGAGGGCTTACCCACACATTTCACTTACAAGTTCAGAAATTACTGAGTGCCTTCCCTAGATGTTTTTAGAGCTGAAAAGCACACCCCCTCTCTATATGCATCCCACATTTATATAGTCTGATAAGACTCAGTGATTCTGGTTTAAGAAACTATCATGAGCTACCCACACTACAGCATGTACAAATGCAAAACTCCTTCCCACTAGAAAAAGTGCTACCAATCCATGTACGTTTTTCTAATCTGAAAGTTGCTTTATTTTTGTATGGTAAGAAAAAAATCTAACTAAAAATGAGTATGCTAAGTTATTCAGCACTTTTCATTGCATTAGAATAAAAATATAACTAATTGGTTTTAGTTTTGATTTCTCTGAAGCGGGTGCCGAAAGAAAGTAAGTTCAGACAGATCAGACTCCTGTTAACAATCTTCATTCCATTCAAGTCTTGTCAGGTATGAAACAATCTTTCTGCTACTGAAGAATTATATACCTGATAGTTGTAGGCTGGGTGATATCCCATAGGAACTTGCTGCTGTACCAATAAAGTTGGTGAACTGTAGGGATAGGTCTGCAAATAAAGTTTGGTTTTTTTTTAATGCAAGTTTGTCACAATATACAAGTATGTTATTTGAAGGTATTTCTAAAGACAGAAGCACTTTTTTTGATTATGTAGTCATACTGTTACTTCAATTCCTGTTTCAGGCTAGCTTCATTATTTAAAAGCAACCATTACTGATTTCTCCTAAGGCTTCAGCACTTCAGGCACTAAAAAAAAAATCTCTATAAAGTTAGATTCTAAAGTATATTACACATAAAAATCCCACACCTGCTTGTAGCTCATCTTAAGTCATTTCAGAAGTACAACTCATCCCATAAACTAACTAGTAGACCCAAGACAGACCAACCACCATGAAATAAAAGACTACAACCTGAAGATCAGTTTCTTGGAGCCAAAGGCAAGCTAAGCATTACAGTTCAGATCACTTCTCAGCATTTCTTCACTGCAAGTATTTTGACACAACATTAACCTGAAACCTTTTCAGTTTCTTCAGAGAATCATTAAAGGCACATTCCAGAATAAGAGAATTAGTTCTTCCTACACTATCTCACTCATCCCATAAACTTGAGAAAGCAGCAGGAGTACTACTATCAAGCTCTCTGCCTTAGGTGAGGAAAAGAAAAAACCACACAAGAGATTTTTCTGGGAGTCACTGTCATTTGCTCATCTTCATTTGCTCAAGAATATACAAAGCAAAATCAGTCTGTAATTCATATTGCCCTGTTATATTGCCACATTATATAGTGTTAATACAGGAAAAGACCATAATCTGCAAAGTCGCCTATTCACAGTTCAGGACTCATAACAAAGGCAGAAGTATTCTGCCTACAGCTTAGTAAGAATGCCTATCTGAAGTACCATTAAAGTGATGTCCTGTAGGCATACTGTACTGGTCACAGCTGTTAACAGCAGATGCTCTAACAGTGTTCTTACAAAGACAACAGCAGTTCAAAACAAGAATTTGACTACTAGGGGGAAAAAAAAAAAATAGTACCACTGCCAACTTTTAGTTACATACTTGTGGGGTTTTTTTTAAGTTTGTGGTTTATACTGAGGCAGGGTAGCTGTACATTAAGCATCCAGATGCATTTGATTTGTGAAGTGCCTCTGTCACAACTAAGATCACTGAAGCTCTATTATATAACTAAATCCTAGCTCAACCTTCAACAGTTATTCTCAAAAACTATCTCCCTGTTTTTATAAAACAAAAGAAATTACATAATTGAATAATGTTTTCAAGATTGTTTGCATTCTTTTAAAGTGGTTTGAAGTCAGGTGCTTCTTGCTGGAGAAGGTAATACAAAAAGCAGGTAAGGCAAGATTGGAATTTCAATACATATTCCCTGAAGTTTTATGTGCTTGCACCTTCAAAAATATTTAATTATGACTCAAAAGTCAGTGGCATGAACAGCCTTACCTGAACATACTGTGTTACTGGGCTCATTACAGCTGGAGGCTGCATGTACGTCTCTGTATTTTGACTACCCCATACAGTATGGAACTGTGGTGCAGGAGGATTCAAGACTACTGGTCTGGGATGCACATAAGAACCTTGTTTTAAAGCAAAGAAAAATAAATAAGACACTTTCACATACATTTCACTAGTAATCTGAACTCAAGTTGCAAAAAAAAAAAAAGTAGTATTTTGACTCAAATTTAACTCAACATTTATTGTTTTGTCCTACCAATGTGAGTTTTATCAAGACTGTGTATCACTCAAGTAGTGAGGTAATAAAATTCAAAAGTTTAACTGTATAATATGTATTACATCAGATAAAAAGGATTTGCAGGGATGTTAACACCTAATTAAGAAAAAAACTAATTTGTAATATACACACTTGTAATATTAACAAATTTGTTTGCATATACTTACACAAGTTCTGTTGCTTTCTAATTGCCGGTCCCAGTTTTAGCTTTTTGCCATGGAAGTTGATTTGTGACTGAAAAACAGGTTATTCTGTAAGTTAGGCAGTCAAGGAGGTGAGTGGTTTGCTTTTAGAAGAGGATGCTTCTACACCACAGTATCATTAACCTGCATACCAGCTCAACAGGCTCCACTCTGCTCTGCCAACACTTTGTCTTTAGTTTCCTGCAATGCTCTCAGCACACCCATTTGCCTGCTCACCAACTCTCCAAACCTACGACACATTGCTTGCCTTAACGTCAACATGCGCTACTAGTAGTTTGCGGCTATATATTAGTAACTGTCATCCTTTTCATGCCATACACACATTTGAATTCTCACCTCAGTCAGGGTATTAATGTAGAGTGACCATAGCCTGCATTCCCTTGAAACCTTATTTACATCACCATTTACCTTCTTTCCTACCAACTTCCTAACAGGCTCCACGTAACATGTTCGAAGCTGTGCACCTAATATTAAAGGAAATGGAAGGCTGTCTAAGCACTACTGTTTACTGTAGTCTCTTTAGATTTGGAACATCCAACAAACATGCTGATATCACAACTTTTTTGGCCAAAGCATCTAGGAGCACACAGACTAATCAAGAGTGAAACTGAAACGTGCTTCACATGTTCCTCAAATACCCAAACCTAGGAAGCACTTAAGACTTGCAAGAGAGGGCTGGAAGCACTCCTCAGTAGTTAGCAAATGCCCAAGACACACATAATGTCTGTCTTCCATTTCTCTCCAAATGCTAGTTCACACGGAAAGATTTTCGGACTTTTGAATCAATGACTGATTACTGCTCTGCCAGCAGGGTACCTGGGGCTGTAAAAAAAGCAGCACAGGAATTTCGAGCACCCTCTCTCCCTGCAGAAGTTGAATTCTGTGTTTTATGGTGAAACTGCTTCATTTGAAAACTAGAACATTCACTGATGGATATAGATACCACAGCTTCCTTACAATTCAAGGTCTATTTGGACTAACTGTAGAAGTGGGCTTGTAAGCTTTTGTTCTCTGTAAGATTACAGTTTTAAGTCTGCAGTATCACAAGTTGCTTTAATACATTGGTTTAATGTTTGAGGTATTTGGGATCTCCTCCACACCAAACTCTCAAAAGTCACCATCTCGTCAGAGAATGTGAGATCACACTGAAACACGTTTACCTACTGATGAAGATATGCATGGCATACATGACACTACCTAAAACAGGTACTCTGCTACAGTTCAGAAGGCTGCATTATGGTCTACTAATAATTTACGTATCAGAAGGGAAAGATTTTGTCTTTACCCTAATTAAACACAAATTTTGTACGAAGCACTGAAAACAGCATTAGATACAGAGAATCTACATAGACTACATATTTATCTCATGCAACATCACAGACTTGCCTGCTTCAGAGGAAAATACACAGTTTAAAAATCTTAAGACACCTCACTAAGCTATTTCATTTCTGCTAAAGTACTTTGAACAGCAGCTTTACAGTTGATTGTAGAAAAACAGCAATACAGAAGATGTCTTATTTGATCATCTTATACTGATAAAGACATGGACAGAAAAAAGGTGAAATACCCTGAATAGTTTGACAGGTGTTTTCTTTTTTCCAATTGATCCTGCTAATCGTTTTGTGCCCATAACCACACAATCAACTTTTTTGACCTAAGCAAGGAGAGCTCTTGGAAGAAAGGCCTCCCCTCAAAACAGAAGGTTTAATTTTCTGTTCCAGATTGCAAACAGGTTCACACTGGACCAGACTGCAGTTACAAATGGAATCAGACCTTAATCAGAAGAAAAATGCTTTCAGGTTGCATGAAGCTACAGAGCCAGGCAGATAAACACAGGCATTGAAATTGATTCTAACCATGAAGGGGCTTGATCTTTTCCATTTAGATAAAAGATTGTGACCACTCAGTACAGATAATGCCTGAAATGGTTTAGTGAGGTGATCTCTGCTTATGACCGAAGCTCTAAAATGCAGAGCTTCATGCCTTTTTTCATCCCCTCCAGAAGCCAACAGCTTGATTTCTATCTGGATGAGTGTCTTCCTGACAAGCACAATAATTTTGTATTGTCTTTACACCTGAAATTTGCACTTTAAGAAAATCTGCCATATGCCTCTGGGTTTTCCACGGCCTCTGGTACAGTCACATCAGTGAGTACTGTATTACCAGAGATGCACTGGAGGGCTTTTAGTCTTTGAAGAAATTCACACAGAAAAATCAGCAATGTACATGGCTCAAATGACAATGCTACTCAAGTGGTCTCTACAGAGATTGTTGCCTCCCAGGAAGCATTCCATGCTATCTAGTAAAATAAATGCAACACATGGTAAGAAAACGTATTCTCAGATTAAGTCTGTTACTCAGAACAGCAGTATTTTTTTTTCAGCATAACATGCTAATTAAGGAACAGCAGGCTTCCAAGTCTTCTGAAGAGCATCAACAATATCCTACTGAAATTTCACTGCTCTCCATTTTGTTCAGACATTCACTTGGCCCTTAAGGAGCTAGACAGCCAGTAAAGACATCTGAACATATCACAGGATGCTAATTTGCGCCTGCTAGATTTATAGAATCATTCTGGTTGGAAGAGACCAAGATCATCAAGTCCAACCATTAACCAAGCAATGCCAGGTCACCGTTATCTAGATTTGTCTTTGAGATATACTTCCCTATCAGGGTGCTTCAGAAGCAAATGAGACTGTTCATCCTCTAGAGACATGGAAGTTTGAGGCAAAAACTTCAGAGTCATAAGTATTTCAATACATGTTACTTTCATAGTTATTGCACTCAGTTTTGGGAGAAAGAGGGAAAACAAAAAGCTTTGTCAGTGATTCGTGAAGTCTATCAGAATGATCTCTTGGATTTCCTTGCAAGCATCAAGATTTAAGATTCCCAATACTGAACTAAGAGCAGAAGGGCTGTAACAGTTCTATCCCTTCATCTCCTGTGTGAACTACAGGAAAACTGTACAACATGTTGATTATAAGATGCAACTGCTCACAAGGCTTTAAAAAAATACTTGCACTCCAGATAACATCCAAATGCACAAATACTGTAAGACAGAAATCTCAGCAGTTGAAGTATGCAAGTAAAAAAAATTAGTGCTGTATTCCTTGTCACTGCTATTCCCAGTAACAACGCTGACAAGTCTATATAGGTGCCATAAGCTCAAGGGTTCTGTGACAATCACCCAACAGAGAAAGCAAGCAGCAAAAAATGAATGTGAGGCTTTCAAGGACATAAATCAAAACAACCAGAAATACAATGACAAGAAACATTCAAGCACACCAAGGCTAAAACTAATTTTCTTCAAGTAAATTTACCACCAGTAGACATTTTTAGCAAGTTTACTTTTGGGGCAACCCTAGATTTTCCTTGTCGTAATTTCCTCCACAGGGTACATGACTTAACTTTCCCCTGGACACATCTCCAGCCTTCATGTATCAACTTCTTCAGATAATTTTGAGAAAAAGCTTACTTCTACTATTTTTTGAACATCCACATTTTCCAGGAAAGATACAAATCCATACCTGAAAAGAAAAAACCCAAGTTTATTCAATTATCAGATTTTGATTTGTTAGCTAAATTACTTTGAACAAGGCTAGTCAGCAGCATATATACCATGTACATTATATTGCCTTCCAAAATTATCAATTAGGACCTTAGTTTATAATTCAGCATGAAAACTTATTTACTGCTAACTAGCAGCATATACTACTGTGCCAGATTACAGAAACCGAATGACAGATTCTAGAATATGAAATAAATGTAAGGGCTGTTACACTATTCCAGATACTCAAAATAAGCACTACTGTTGATATTACTTAGGAAGTAGAAAAACCTTTCAAGACCTAAATTATCATCAAATTTTGTATTTACAATAGAGTTTTGGATGAAAGCAGGCTTTATATGAACAGTGACAACAGTGGGGGAATTGATCCTTGAAGAGGTTTTTCAACTTATTTCACTGCCCACCTAGTTTATATAGTCCATAGAATTAAGATAATTTCAGAACATTATAGGAACAGTTGTATCAATTACTGATGCATGCCAATTAATTATCAATACTGGGAACACACACTAGCTAATTGCACATCAGAACTCGCCATAAAGACTAGGCAAGCAATATGAGGAAATAAACCAGATTTCTAGCTCATGCATTACAAATGCTGAAGGAAAAACATGACTTTAGGATCTGCTCATAGAATCTTAGAAGAAATCAGGCTGGAAGGAAACTCCAGAGGGTAAAGCACCCTTTTCAAGTCAAGGAAAACTTCAAAAATGGGAGAACTTTCCCAGAACTCAACAGGTTATTACTACACTGCAGTAATGCATCTTGAGAAGAATGGACATGTGGCCCATCCAGACTCAGTGTTGCCTTGACATGCCTGGGCTCATCCTGATATAATCAGGCCTGAGAGGCAAGTAGACACATGTCAAGGCAGAGCTGGCTTGCAATAACAGTAAGCTGAAGCTGCTAGAACAAGATAGAAACTGAGAGAAAGTCAACAACAGGATAAGAGACTGTAAGAATGTCAACAACTGCCTTATAAGTAAGACATGGCTGTGTAGCTTTAGCCAATTATCAGTGATAATTAGGTGTATGGACAGAGCATGTAGCCAATAGCAATGTAAGGTAGCTCATGTACTGATATAGAAAAGATATGTAAGCTCTGTGTGTGCCTGAATACAGGTCTTCAACTTTGATCACATTGGTCTGTGTTGAGTCCATTCTGTGATCTCCTGCACTACACATCCTTCTTTGTTTCACCACAGACAATTCAGGTTTTTTTCTGCATATATCCAAGAGAAATTTCCTTTGCTTCAACTTGCTTTGTGTAGTTTCACCGTTCACCCAAACAAGTTTGTTTTCTCTGTAACTTACCTCCAAGTGTCAGAAGAGAACAAGTCACTGTTCTAAAGAAAGCATATACCACTTTTATTAAGCATCTTCTGACTGTACTCAGAAAAAAAAGAAACAACAAGCTAGCCTTTCAAATATACAGATTTAGAAACAATGTACAGGTTTCAGTGATAATTCACCACAACAGAAAACTGCAGCTAGTCTGAAGGCTTAAGCACATCAAGCGTATTGCCAAGTAACTGCTTTTATCTTTTAAGACAGAACTAGATCCACATAAGCAGCAACTTTTAGTTCTACTCACCCTTTGGAAACACCAGTTCTGTCAGTAATTATTTTAACCTCTTTCACAGTACCATAGCGCTCAAAGAAACTCCGAATTTCTGCTTCATTAATCTAAAGGAAACAAAGTTAAATTTCTTCAAACACATCAACTATTTAGAACTGATTTAAAGCAGCCAATACCATTTTTCAGCCCACCTTCTACTACCGTAAGAAATGAAGTTACTCACCTGTTCCCAAATTCTCTCATGACACTACAATACCTTGAGATTAGTAAGGACACACATTTAAAAAGTGACACCCAACACCCAGGAGTTAAATTCCCCTTTCCTTCCCACTGAAGTATCCTACACACATCTTAAACAATTTAAAGTATATAAATACCCTTATATCAATTCCACCAACAAAGACTGTGTTTGGCATGATTTTTCCTTCTGGTAAAACATATCCTTGACTGGTTGTTGACAAATGGGTATTGTCCTCCGAGACACCTGCACACTGGGCCTCCACATTTGCAGACTGAAAAGTTTAAACAGAATACATATTTTAGTCAAATTATTACAGGGCACTTTTGGATACTAGAATGCCTGCATCCTCCTACAGATATAGCATGGGACAAAGTTTCAACAGCATCTTTCCAATTCCTTGAAGGAAGTACTTGCCGCAAACAGACCACTCATTGGAAAAAAACTTCAGATAATTATTCTAAGAAGCTTCAAAAATTTAAATCTAAACCTCACCTAGGTTACTTTAAGTGGCTCTGTCTGACTACATGAAACTTCATGACTAGCTTTATTACTACCAGACGCAGTGAAAACACTAAAATAATTTATTCTGGAACTTCAATTCCTTGCTTACACCCAAAAGGAATTTAGTAAATTCTTTAAAGATACAATTTACTGTAAGCTGATTACACGAAAGAACCAATTCCATCCTCTTACTGGTCAAAAGCTTTAAATATTTGAGATGTAAGCTTACAAACAGCCTTGAAACACAGGCAAGAGAGTTATACTACAAGTTAAATGTAAGAAGGGGAATTAGACCTTGATGGAAGTCACACTTCCTTTTCTCAGACAAAAAAAAGGAGAGATTGTCAATTTAACTACAACAGGAATATGGATGACTACAAACTTGTTTGAGTTGTTTGCACCAAAAAAGGATTTTAAGCACTCATTGCACATTCAGAAGATCAGCAAAGAATGTTACAATTACAAAACTAATATAGTCAAAGTGCTTTGCACACCCAGGCTTCAGAAACACTTTTAGTCTAAAGCATTTTGTCACAACCTAGGAGTTATGGCTTCATTCAGTGCAGAAGAAAATACAATGCTCCCTAAACAAACATCATTCAAAATTTTCTTCAGATGAACAGACCAAGTGCAAACCCATTTCTTGTTACTGGTGCTAGCAATGATGTGTTCCATACTCCACATAAAAGTTTGAGGTGTTTTACAAAGATATTCACACCACCAATTCTAGCCCCTGTCATCTTCTACACTCCTGAATGAATGGATCCAGCTATATACCATACTGTGCCTGGCTGCTAAGAACATAAACTAATCGTGGTATGAGGTTCAACAAATCCAAGTGCCAGGTCTTGCACTTGGGTCACAACTCCAGGTAATGCTACAGGCTTGAGGAAGAGTAGCTGGAAAGCTGCCTGGCAGAAAAAGACCTGAGGGTGTTGGTCAGCAGCCAGTAGAACATGAGCCAGCAGTATTCCCAGGAGGCCAAGAAAGCCAACAACATCCTGGCTTGTATCAGAAATGGTGTGGCCAGCAGGACTAGGGAAGTGATCGTCCCCCTGTACTTGGCACTGGTGAGGCCACACCTCAAATACTGTGTTCACTTTTGGGCCCCTCACTACAAGGACATTTTGGTGCTTAAGTGTAGCCAAAGAAGGGCAACAAAGCTGGTGAAGGGTCTAGCACGAGTCTTATGAAGAGCAGGTGAGGGAACTGGGGCTGTTTAGCCTGGAGAAAAATAGGTTCAGGAGAGACCTTATCTACAACTACCTAAAATGAGGTTGTAACAAGTTGGCTGCTGGTTTCTCTTCTCTCAGTTAAGAAGAGACAGGACAAGAGGAAACAGCCTCAAGTTGCACCAGGAGAGGTTTAAGGTGGATATTAGGAAAAAAATTCTTCCCAGAAAGAAGCCCTGGAACAGGCTGCCTAGAAAAGTGGTGCAATCACCATCCCTAAAGTGACTTAGACATGTAGATGTGGTGCTTCAGGACATGGTTTAGTGGTGACCTGGTAGTGCTGGGTGAACAGCTGGACTTGATGATAAAAGTGTCTTCCAACCAAAATGATACTATGAAAGCCAAAACTAGGATTCATTCCTACAAATATGATTTCAATGTGACTTTAACCAAATTAACAGACCATTACTAAAAGCCGGTCAGAGTTTGCCCCCTCTTATGCACAATTTCCAACACTTAACAGTTCAAATTAAGCTGGCTTAAGAAAATTTGGCAGGAAGGTTAACATAAAGTGGTTTTTTCACCCAATTAGTATTCTGCTGTTGAGAAGAATTTAATCAGGTTAGTACGCTATCAGACAAGCGCCAGATCCACCTCAGCTATACCTTAAGTATCTGGTTCCTTCACAGCCGATACAGTTGCCTATGCTCAATTTACTCACCAGCTATGCTTCCTACTGCAATGAAGGTTACAGGTCAAACCCTTCCCCTTACCCTCCAAGAACTCCCTCTACCCTCCAGTGAAACTGGTGACCACAACTTCCACAGTAATAAAGATGGGTAATTGAACATTTCTGCTGTAAACAGAAAATTAGTTCTTGCCCTTTCCCTCTTATTGTACCACAACAGGTCTCTACATTACTGGGAAATTGTCTTGCACAGTAGAAAAATTTGGTAGTGTTTTTTCAGACACATCCACTTCTGATCCAAGCTCATTCTGCAGTTACATAAACATTTCTGCTAGCATAAGAACACGACAAAGAAAACATGAGATGAGAAGACCACTTCTTTGGCTGCACCCCCAGCTAAAGGGCACTTGAACTGCAATCTGAGACTGCAACTCCACAGGAAACTTAAGCTGACCAAACTGTTGGCTTCTGCTTCCTTCTTTCTGAATCTGTTACAGCAAGGCAGGCTCAAGGAGAAGCATTCACTTTGCTGTGCAAATTCTCCAGCAATCTGGAACAGGAAACAGCTCACAGCAGAGGCACCCAGCAAGTGCCAGAATCAGCAGACACTGGCAGTACACAAGCCACCAACGGCCTTGGCTGCCATGGAAGTACAGCATTTGCTTCTCACTAACAATGCAGAACACAATTTTCAATGAAAATAGACTTGTTTTATATTTTCAACAAGTAAAAGCAAACAGGCTACCTTGGCATTCTGACAAATTAGTCAACATGGAAGAGAAGCTTTAGGGTCTGTTAATACATGCATTTCTTAGAACTGGAGAAGCTATTTTTTAAAAATGCAGTCATAGAAGTCTTGAAGTATGAATACAAGAAAGAAAACTTCCTCCTTTCAAATGTACTTTTCAAGTCTTTAGTACTACAAGGCAAAAATTCTGTTAGTTTGAACAAAGTATTGCCCTATCTAATACTGTTACTTTACCAGTGCAATGTGCAATTGTTATTTTACTACCTAATATAGCATTACGTAAACATTGTACTTCCACATACTGTATGGGTAAATAACTCACACTGATGCTGAGCCAGGGTCCAAAGCCTAAGCCACCTAAGAAACTGGAAAATGCTGAAGTTGAATTGGCTATCCTGATATTCTAGCATTAGCTGAAGTCACACAGCACTTCAGAAATACCTAAGTGGGGTTGATTATCTATCCATCTCACAGAGTATCCCTGAAATCAAGTTTTCTAGGTATCAGTAAAGTTGCTCTTATTCGAAGCTCTTCAGCTTACTGTAATGAACAGGTTTCTTTACTTTCCCTCATCACAAGGTAAATTTAATGAGCTTGCTCTTTACATTATTCCAGCAGGAATCAAGTTGGTGCCAGGAAATTGGATTAACCTCTTGATTACAGTAGTCATGGGGCTGATCAGACTTTTGAAAAAAAAAAGTGGAAAAGGACTCCCGTTCAGGCCAGGTGGTGGAAATACCTAGCTGCTCAAGTGAGCTACAAACATCACTCGGACTTATGCACATCTAGGGGAGAAAAACATTCACTTTTCTTTCGGCCACATAAATCCCCGATTTCTTAGACTTCCCCTGACCTCACACATTCTTTACGTAAAAATAAAATAAGATGCTTGATATAAACATGTAAAATCGCTTATGTACGTCCTGCCGTGCGGACTTTCTGTGCGCAGGACTCTGTTACCATGACAGCGCACCACCGAAAGAACATGGCTCCCGGTACAGGGAGCGCGCCGCAGTCTGTCCGGCAGCAGGTGGAGCTCTCCGGCAAGAGCTGTCAGACTCTCGCACGGGAATGGCTGCGACTTACACCGCTTAACTTCTTTTTAAATCACCCTACTTGCATGCTGTTGCCTTTAAAGGGGCTGGGTTACAATCGCAAACTCAATTTTTCAAATAAATTCCTGAAATGGCAACTTGCACGTGGAAGGAGCAATATGCGAATTAAGGCTGTAAAACTTCTCCCGACCACCCAAAGCCCCACAACTTACTATGCTAAGCCTACTTTTTTTGGCAGGTAAGTTAAAAAAAAAAAACCAAAACGCACACAAACCAAACAGGGAACCTCAGGCGACCGCGTTACGGAGTCGCCGCCCCGCATCCTGCGGGCTTCGCACCTCGCCGGCCTAACAGCCCCGTTACCAAACGGTGCGCGGGGAGAGCGGAAAGGGAAGAGCCCCTTTTGAGGGCAGCTGAAGCCCTGTGTGCAAGCTCCCGACCCCCGAGGCAAGGGTTCCCGTCCAACCATCACAACAAGAGTATTCAAGCTGCGGAATGGAGCCGGCGTGGGCCCGCCCGATCAGGCGGAGCAGCGCCCGGTGAGGCCATGCGCAGAGGCGAAAGAACCGAGCACTTCGGCACAGCACCATGTGGTGGAGCCGCCACAAAATGGCCGCTCACGGTGTGAAGAGACTTATGCCGACAAATCCTCACCAGACCATGACACCGACGGCTGCGAGCTCCCATACTTGCCCCTACACAAGCCCCAGGCTTTTTACTTGTAGCATTCCCTTTCTTTCCTTAATCCCTCACCTCCTCTGACAACTTTAAGCCTTCAAGATGTTAAAAACAACTAACCCCTCAGGGGTTCAGCCGAGGCAGGGGCTCATCCCTCACTACGCTACGAGGCGACACTCCCGCCACCATGGGGATCCCCATCCCGCACCCCAAGGACAAACAAAATAGTTAATGTTCAGTTCCACTATCCGCGGGAGAACACGAACGAGTCACTACAGCCCACAGCAAAAAGCCGTCCCATACACCCTCTTCACCCCACTTCCCTCTGTACCAACCCCAGGTCCCCTTTTGTCCCTCCTCCTCCACTCACCATCATTCACTGAAGCTGAGGCAGCGCCCACACACTTAAAATAAACGAGGCCTTGAAAACAAAAACAACACGAACTTTTGCAACAAAGCAAACACCAGAAAGGGTCTTTTTCTTTTTTTTTTTTTCTTTTTTTTTTTTTTTCCGGGAAAAAAAAAAAAAGGTGGGGGGAGGCAGCTCCCTGGAGTTCCCCTTCCTCTCCTTAA
>JANIJG010012917.1:0-24283 GCA_024611175.1 Megaceryle torquata | reverse complement strand
ATTAAAAATATTCTAGAATTAAAATAAATTTAATAATTGAATTATTATATTAATTTAGTTAATAGTTTAATTTTTCATTTGCTTTCTAACTTTCATATGCACAACTACATGGCTCATCCTACAGCTTTTGATGCAGTTGTACAGAAATCAATCGGTTATATATAATGACAGCAACAAAGCATTAAGACTCTGACTTCACCCTTTTGTTCATGCTGTTCTCTTTATCCTAAATATCCAATTGAAACAGATTTTAAATATCCAATAGCAAGCTCATTAATATACATAGCAAATCTAAGTGGTTTTTTTTGCCAAACTATGTGGCATAAGTCAGGTCATGAAGAGGCATGAGGAAAAAAGAATTTACAATTCATACAGGCAAAGGACCAATTAAAGCTTCCAAGATGAGTTAGGCAAACATTTCCAGGTGTAAAATTTTCTTCTGGAAAATGCCTATACAATGAAATACAAAGTGTTCCTCAGAAACATAACAATTCCACCAAAACCTTTTGAAGGACTGGGACTTTGGAATCCATCTCAAGTGGAGTTTGGGAACTGTAACTCCAGCTACTAGCTCTGCAGGAACTTCTCAAATGAGTTTCAGGCTTTACAACAACAAAATGCAGTGTAGATTGTTCTGTTAGCTTCCATTTCTGTAACTTCTTTTTCTTGATGATGGAGATGTGGACTGATTTTGTTTTGGTGAGAGACTAAAACCCAAACCTGCAATTTTTAATTTTTCTTTAAAAAAGGCAAGCTAATTATATGAAATAAGCAGTAAATAAAAAAGGCTATTGTTTTTACCTATTAAATTACTATTATTTCTTACCCTTCAATGATACCCCGACAATCTTTAATCATTCATGGTTTAAGATTTAATTCTTATAATACAGCCTTTTCTTGAATGGCAGACCCCCCCCCCTGTGGTGTGAACAGATGACGTGATCATACTTCAGTATATCTGAGTCATGCTTATTCAAATATAGACTCTTATTTATCAAAAATAATCCCAACCCTGCATTGCAACAATAATCGCTATCCCTCAGACTTAGCTGGGGTTGTGTAACAATGAAATGTTAACTGATCACAAAACAAAAAACATTGGAAGTGATCTTGTTGAGCTGGATGACAAACAATGCTTACTGTGTTCTCTTTTGCTAGACACAGGGGTGTGACATTCATGAAGCTTCAGATGTACAGTCAGATTTTTGATAAATACAGACCTCAGTATCTCATTTCTGGTTGCAGCAAAGAGAAAATAAATGAATCTTCAAGTAGACAAGCTATTACAAATATAATGAGTCACCTGCACTTGACAGTACTCTATAGGTATAAATTGGTGCAGATCCATTATAGCAAATAGAACTGTGTCAATTTTTATCAGCAAAAGACATGGCCCTGACTTTGAGAAGCAGTAACAGGAACTGCTTCCATGTGCCATTCCATATTTGTCAAGTTGACTTTTGATCCTGCATCCCACTTAGATCTCACAAATCAAATGCAGGGTATTACACTTGTTATTTCCTACCATAGATCACTTTGTATAATCTAAAAATGAAAGGTTTGATTCTTGGCTTCTCTTTCGCTTAATATAAGAATAAAAGTTATTTTAGATCTTGCAGCAGAGTAAGACCAGAACAATCTTCACTCTCTGCAGAAAGTTCATTGCTGAGAGACAGCACTAGAAGTTTCATGTGTATATGCAGAAAAACAAGCAAAACAAACCAACCAACAAACAAAACCAGTTTTGTTTTGATTGACCATAAAAGAGTTTAATTTTCTGAAGATTAAGAAGTTTGTTGGAAATCTAATAATCTGCTATTATTACAGAGTTGTACATGCCACCAATAATACGTACTTTATTGAAAACAAGATGAAATATCATTTCAACTGTGAAGGTATTCTGTAAGAGACAACTCCTTGCAATTTATTTTTTAAAAATAATGATTAAGTATTTAAAAAAAAAAAAAAAAGCATATCCAGGCCACTATACCTGCAAAGTAGATGTTACATCAGCACATCAGATACTTTGTCTGTGCTTGAGAAGAAGTGGCATCAGCCACTCCATTCCAACAATTCATCCTGACCTCCTGTGCACACATGATTCTTATCCCTCACCAAGGGTCATATGGAGTCACAGTGCATGTTTGTGTGAGATGGCTCTACCTTGTAACTTCAGTTTACACCTCTAATGGCAGGAATGGAGGCTACGTTCTCCGCACCTCTGTGAAGAAATCAGCTGTCAGTTTTGGTTCTACCCTTTCCTCCTCCTGTAGTGGCACTGCACAAAAGCGCAGGATTTTAGCCCATCCCAGCAGCCTGAAAGGTAGAGGCTGATAAACAGAATGGCAGCAGGTGCTGCATGGGGCAGGCTCACGCAAGACAGACAGAAGTTATGTAGTAGGGAAGAACCTGTGGGATCTTTACTTTCCACTGAAACAAACTGGTACTTCCAAGGTCACTTCTCTTACTTGACTCATCCAGCTACACTGATTCCACCTACCCTTATTCCCCAACCCCTTCTTCCACCAGCCTTCGAGTCTTTTTCTCTTAGCCTCACCTCTCCCTCCCAAAATTTACTGGAAAATTCACTGCTACTCACACAATCAAGAATCCTTTTGTTTCCTCCGAGAAAACACAATGAATCATGCCCCTTTGCTTGTAGGCATTAGTTGTTTGGGGGATTTGGGGATTCATATTACTAGTAAAAACCTTCAGGGAATGTGTATGCTCATGTCCCTAGATTCATTACCAAGCCTTAAGTCACTCAAGTATTTTTTAGTAAAATGAATTGCCAAAAGCACTACTGTTTTCAGTCATTTTAATAACAGAGTGTATTGGTGCTATGTATATGGTAAACAAACAATCCAACTATCACAGAAACTTACCTCAACCCGACAGTACATGTGGATCACAGTGCAGGAGAAAGAAACAGAATATAACGCACACTCAAGCTTTATTAGGCATACCATGCTAAGCAAAAAGCACAGGAGTGTTATCCTACATGCCCATTTTCTTCCAGGTCATATAAAGCAAAAAACCCTTAGTGAATCTGTAAGCCATCACTCAATCCCCAAAAG
This sequence comes from Megaceryle torquata, assembly GCA_024611175.1. Lineage (NCBI taxonomy): Eukaryota > Metazoa > Chordata > Aves > Coraciiformes > Cerylidae > Megaceryle > Megaceryle torquata. Next base: position 21,206 of record JANIJG010012917.1, on the reverse strand, counting down.
CACAAGTAAGTGTAAATGCAAAAAAAACCAACATAAATACTTGGTAAGAATTCTCAGGCTTTTTCCAACTGTTTCTTGTTTCCTCTTGCACAACTGTGGATCATAAAAATGACAAGCCTCAAATTCAATCACCCTTTTTATTGTGAGCAAATACCAACAATCTATAGTGGACAGCATCAATTGTAGAAACTGTTAAAACAACTCTCTGCAGTAAAGGTCCAGATTCTCATCTGCATTATAATACATACTGCATAACACAAAAGCACCTTGAAGCAGACACCAAATTAATTCACACTCACTTTGATTATACTCAAACCAAAAATTGAGTTTAATTTAGTGAAAGTGAAAAAGTATTATGATGAATGCACTGTGCCATATTCCAAAATGGTCCTTTTTCAGTGGGTAAAAGGAGTTTTAAATCAGCTGCCAATCAGATCCCCACAAAAAAAAAAAAAAAAATAGTAATTTTGATTAAAAGAACTCTGCATGATTGCTTTTGCTCTTGGTCCTTACAAGTTTGTATTTATCAGACCGTAGGAAGCATATGCATTCGGAAGAGAACAAGATGTGGTCAGACTTCCACTTTCTAATATTTAGGGAAGATCTGCAAGTAGCAATATATTTATTTGCTTTTACTTTCTCTGCTTATCAAAACATTTGACATAGATGGAAACCCATTCTCTGGTCTCAGGTATGTTGGAAAACAGGTGGAAATAGAGAAACAATCCAGAGCGTATATAAAAGACTGAGACGTAAGAATAGCAAAACTGAATTCTTACCAAAAAAAATGGGAAACTGGTTGCGCTCCTCCTTTGAGGAACTGCTGTTCAGAGTGTTGGATTTCTCCTCATTGGGAGCAGTTGGCAACAAATTTACTAAAAGGAAAAAAATAAAAGGGTGAAACAGTAAGCGATAGGTTATCTAGATACAACAAAACTCTGAAAAAAAGCTATGACTGATACCCATTGGTCTTTGTGCTGGTATTAATGCCACTAAAAGGCAACATTTCTTTAAGGGCAAAAGGCATAGGAAACCAATGTGCTAAGGAAATCTTCTGATAGGTTCCTATTCTTTAATTTTACAAATGTAAGATTTTAGTCGCACAAGGTTTGGTAAGGTTTTTATCTCACTAGCAGACATTCTAGCCTTTGTAATTGCATTTTTCAACAAAATATGTACTACTGACAAGAAAATGGCTATGAAGCTAGTTTTAATGTTAATGACTTCACTATGCTGGTGTATTTCAACTAACAGACATAACTTTAAATAAGCAAGAAAATGAGTGGTTAAGCCAAGGATCGTCTGCATTAAGAAAGGATAACTATAACCAGCAAAAGCTAATTCTTACCAAAAATCCCAGGGAACTGGTTGGGTTCTTCTGCTGGGGAACTACTGTTCACAGTGTTAGGATGCTCTGCAGCTGGAACAACTGTCAATAAATTTGCTATAAGGAAAAAGAAAGGAAAACAATAAGGAAAAAACCCCACTAAAAACAACTGGTATCAATGATTCGATATCATTAAGGTAAAAACTTTGACCTAATTAAACCATGGCAATGGCCTCTAATCCTCTCTTTCTTCTTGGGTATTTATACAAATTTACATAGAGGTGTTATTTCAGATTAATGTCAGGGAAAAAAAACAAAAAAAAAAGAAATAAACAAAAGGCATTCTGCAAATCTTGGTCCAGAAGGTGAAAGTGGAATCAGGGCCCAGGAAAAAATGCTTCAGGAAAGGTAAGGGAAAAGCACATGTCTCTATATGTATATCTTTTAAAAAGAAACATAGTTGGTCTTTTATATTCTGTATGGGTATAAGATCTATTTTCCCCTGCCAAAATTTCAGATTATGAAACAGGCCTGGAAAAAAAATCTACGAGAGACAATTAAGATCAAAGGGTCTGGAGGCTCATGGGAAAATGTATTCATCCTGTGGATAAAATGAAGTACTTTATGAATGGGAGAGGAACTATGAAGGTTACTATATTCTGATAGAGAAAATTCATAGGAACTAGTAGGATGACAAAGTGGATGAATCATTTACCATTAGTTTGAATGGCTGTTTTGCAGCCTAAACTGAACAGCCAAATCATTCAAAAGTGATGGATGGGTTTCCCATGAGTCTTTGAAAAGAATATATTCAGATGTTTGTGTTAAAAAACTATATATTAGCATTTTATGATATTATAAATCCAAGCAGCTGGCAGATTTTAGATTGTCACAAGTAAAAAAAAAGAGGAGACCTGTAATATTCATTAAAGTTAGTTTTCTTTAGTTTATATTTTTCAAATTTTTTATTTAAAACTATGTATAATTAATATTAATTTCAGGTATTTCTCCATGCAAGATACCTTCAAAACACATCATTGTTTGTACAAGAATAAGACTGAAAATAATGAGGACATCAACTTACAGTTGTCTTGGCAGGTAGTCTGGCATTCTTCCAAATTCTTGAAGTTGTTCTGGTTTCCTAGGCACCCACCATACTTGAATACTTCACATAACTTTGTCTCTTTGTTATAGAAATACCTGGAAAAATAGCCTCGGCAGATTCCAGGGTCTTTCTCATGAAAGCAGAAGTTGGGTTTTTCTACAAATAATGGTAAATGATGAACAGGATGGGGAAAAAAAAATAAAAGTTCAAGACAACAATAGAACTGGAGGAAATTTATAAATAAACCTGTAACTTTGGACTAAAGACAAACTGTAAAATAACTGCTGCTTTATTGTACTGCTTTTGTTCTATATCTAACATTGCAATATTTTGCCAGAGTATTACAGGGACATTTTTATTGCTTTTTCTTCTCTTTTCAAGTATCCAGTAAATTCTATCTTGGAAAATGAGGAATAATGATTCCACTGAGTGTCTTCCTACACTGAAGCTTTTAGATGAAAATTGGTTTACTTGGAAGTAAAACAAGACTTGAATCTCAAATGGATCATTAGAGTCTAAGAACATATTCTTGTCCTAAATGTCATTTTAGTCAATGTTAGTGTGAATTATACAGAAAGCAATGTTAAAATAGAAGGAAAAAGGAAATAGGTTTTTAAAAAGAACAGAAAAAAGAAATCTTAACAATGCACTTTTTCTGTAACAGTCTACTGCTATAAAAGGATACAGGAAACTGGGAGGCAAAGCAGCTATTCTGTCACTTTTCAGTTCCAGTTCCTAGTTTGCAATCAGTAACTACAATATCTACCAAAAAATAAATAACAAATTAATAGTGCATAATTTGACTGAACATCAGGGCATGATAGCATGGCTGCTGGCAGAGATGAAAAACACACAGCCACACAACAATCCCCAAATGCCTATTTCTCACCATATTCCATTTTTTCTCAAAATTATATTCTTAGAAGAAAATCATGGAAACCATAATGAAATATATGTAGAGATATTCTCAAAGTCTTGCTGGTAGGTACTTTGAAATACAATTCTTGATTGAGTTGACTTGTAGAGAAAAGTGTCTTTAGCCATCATGTAAGACAATCCTATCAGATGTGATGCATAAAGGCCTTCCTTACCCATGAAACTTAATAGCATGTATTGAGACCAAGACAGTGTGCAGACAGCTGCCATTTTAATAAAAATTACTATAGGGTAATTATTTTGAAGTGCCTAATGTTTTTGGAGTAGGTTTTGGAGCTGTAAAGAAGTTCATCTTATTACATCTATTTGAGCCAAGTATGTATTAAAAATCATTGCTAGAACAAGAATATAATTTAAATTCAGTTGATGGATGTCATATATTTATATAAAACATTAGAATAGCTCATAATTAGTGTTTTTCCAAGAAATAATTGCTAATATCTTGTATTTCAACTGTTACAAAACTTCATGAACAGCAAAATGTCACTTTTTGGAGATGACATGCAAAATTAAACCATTCAAACATTCTTGCATAAAATCACACAATCAACTATTTTAAGCACTCCTGGATAGCTTAGTTTTGGTTATTCACTATAAAATTTAATTCTCTGCCAGTAAATATATGTATTCTATAGTTCAGGTATTTCACATTTCTTACTATTCAAATGCAGCTTCTATTGCTGTTCACAGATTTAAAAGACTAAATTCACATAGGCCAACAAATATGATAAGCATGGGCAAGGCACACAGTGCACTTTCAGCTGAGAACAGAAATGAGAGTTATGTAGACAGACAGCAGCTAAGAATCTACCAGTGTGGTATCTATTCCATATATCATCTATTAGAAGCTCACAAACAATAGGTTCTACAGAAACAATTCTCTCATCAAACATTGCACAATGTTGTGAAGTAACAGAAAAAGAGCATTAACTGAGAAAAGAGGGCAGGTATTAATAAAGGTATGTACAGCAGACTACAGCATTATGAGTGATTCTCAAAAACAGCTGCTCTTCATTTAGAATATCCTTATACTGAAATGCCTCTTGCAGAAAAAGGAAATTAAGCCCAAATAAGTTGAGCTCTCAGCTAACTTCCATAGCCACTTTTGAAGAGTGAAATCATGGAGGCATTACAATCCTTAACTATACAAACTAGTATTATAATTCTAAATGCCATGTCATTCTCCAGAGACTCAATATTCTGGACTACATTAATGGAAACAATAGTAACCATGTAATGATGTTGTTGATAGCCAAAAACTATTTAACAGAATATGTTCTGCCACTAAAATTGGGGAACTAGGGTCAGACCTTAAAGGAAGTTAAGTGCCAAATGTCTGCAGCATCTGTAGAAAATCAACTTTAGTAACTTCCATAGCACTGAATCTCTGGGTTTTTTTCTTTTTTTTTAATGCATTAAGAATAGAAAAGACAGTAGAAAACAGGAAAAGAAAATCATGATCTCAGAATGAAAATAATCCAAATACCATTCTGCAAAGATAAATTGTTTAATTAGTCTATTTCAAACTATGTGTGCAAATACTGGTCTTTCTGCAAGGCATTAAATGCCCAGCAATTCAAGAGAAAGCAACAGGAGGAATGAAGGAGGATAAGCAGAGAAAGAGGAGCTGACTTGGGAATATACTCAAGTCTGTATTTGGAAAACTCTGGCTACCAGCATTGGGTCCAATCCAGAGAAGTGTCTAATGTGGAAAGCGGAAGGGTAGAAGAAATTTTCACAAGCTCTACTGTAAGTGTCAAACTTGAATATACTTGTTAGGAACACAGGTTACCTCAAGAGATTAACAGTGCTTCAGACAAATAACTCTCAGTGCATAAGCACTAGCTACTTAGGAAGGCAGGGTATCAGACATTTAAATTTCTGCAAACAGTTTGTCCCTTCAGGAGTGGGAAACTTGCCCCCTTGCTTAATGTGTGATTCAGAGATCTGCCCTAGCCTCTGGTGGCTCCTACACAGGCAATGCTTGAAAAGTTCTGTTTTAAAGCTATTTTTTTTTCTATCTTTGCTAACAGCAGAGGAAGCATTTAGATTGTTCTGAAAACACACAATAGGAGTTCCACATCATGGATAATTATACAATGCTTGAATCTCTGCAGAGTCCCTTATTTTTATTGAAGAAACAGGGGGAAAAAAAAAGTAAATGTCATGATGTGTTTAGACTACAGTTACCCTCTTCACCACAACTCTCCTCAAAGTCTTTGAGAACACAGAAGATTAGGAGTAAGAACTCATTCAGCCTGATGCTGCTGTTTTTGTTAGGAGATGGTTTGGAATAATACATAAGAATTTATCAAAACAAGCTAAATCCCTTATCATTGTATAAGACTCTTAGATTACTATGTAAGCATAATTACCTTTCTTAATTTTTGCTAGCATCATCTTCTGCGGCAGTTCTGCAATATAAATGAAAAGTATTTAGCAAAAGCAAACATTAAGTCTCACCTGTGATACCAAGGTGCTTAGCAGTAACAATGAGCACTGAGGAGGAAGAATATAACATCTCTTCCCAGAAAACCTGCTAATTGGAAGCTTGAGGATATGGGAAGTATTGGACTCAGATTATGCCAATACTGAATTGAACAAGAAAAATTCTTCTTCATGTTACTGGAACCAGAATCCAGTATTATGGAACCTTGCTCCTACAAAGAAGATTAAGCAGCAGACTAACTTGGCCCAACTGCTGTAGCCACCAATAATGCTAACAGCTTTGGAGTTGATCTAGTTAGCAATAAAGACCTCTCTTATGCTATCCAATTCCTTTGCTATACTATGTTGTGTCTGAGTAAAATTTTCATTATGCTGTTTATGACATTAAAGTCCATTTGGCCAAGTATCTCCAACTATCTTTAGGGTAACAACAGACCTGCTTGTGCTGTTCCTTCCATGCCTGATTGTCATGGTTTAGAGCCGAGCCCACGCAGCTGCTCCCCCTCACCATGAAGGTGAAGCAGAAGAGGCAGAAAAATGCAAAGACCCAAGGGTTGAGATGAGGAGGTTTAAATGCAACAGGGGAAACAACAAACAGCAGCAACAAATAGCAGTAATGAAACAACACACACCAAGTAAGCAGAGGGAACAACCTAACAAATGGTGCCATGCTCACTGCACTGCTCCAGCCCAATTCCACAAGCTTTGCCCCCTGCTCTTATGTACCCGGCACAAGGACCATGTGGTATCAATTAACTCACTGCCTGGTTACTGGTTTGTCCCGATTATGACACTACCACCACCCTGGACTTCTGCTGAAATTTAACCCTATCCTATCCAAACTCAGGACAACTATCAGCAACAATGAAATTGCTATTGTAATTTTTAATGGAGGAGCCCGGGTTTTACTATGCTTGGCCAAGAAGCTGGATAAGTGAATTCAACCCGACATTACTTTTCCCCTTGCAGGAGACAGCCTCAGCACACAACTACAAAGCAGTCCAAGGGGAGACCTGCTGAAAGCAGGTGAGAGAGAGAAAAGTGGCCAAGGATAGCTTAGATATTTTGTATTACAGAGGTTTTTTCAAGACACATGAAATAGTAGCATCTGGACTTCACCTAAATCATCTTAATTGCATTCCTTCATAATACTTGTTTTGTACTTGTGCTTTTCTTAATAACACTAAAAAGTGCTTGTTTCTCTGAAACTCTCCTTTGCCTCCTGACCTCTTGCATATGAGAGAAGGGATAAGAGTGGTACAGCTAATGCTTTGCCTGAAGCTGTCTGCTGGAAAGCAAGCACAGTCGAACATACTATAATGAAGCAATGCATTTGCCTGGCCCTGGCAACCTCACTTAGCTAGCACAGTCCTGAAGAAGATATCAGTTCCCTATAGTACATGCCAAGTGTAGCAGCTCAGTAGCAGAAGCATTTTACAACCACTGATGATAGCTCTTCCTGCTTCAGAGGATACAAGTCTGGAAGAGATCTACTCATAAAGCTTCAGTGTAACCCATGGTTTAGCCTTCTTTGAAACCTGAGATGAAAGGGAATTTGAAGGAGAGTATAGATTGTAATTTGAATTTAAATCACGTGCATTCATCTCTCATGCCATGTTTCTCAGAAGACCTCTAAGTCATACACCTAAAGCACATCACCACAGCCTCTCTGTGACTTTGTGTGTGAGACAGTTGCTCTGCCCAGTTGGTGAGAGTGGGAGATACAGGAATGCTGTGCCTTACCTCAGCTTGGAGGTACCTACTAGCAAGACCTCAAACTAAAACCAGTTCCTGATGGAAAGCAAAGTTGCTGCTGTGCCCTTCCTTGTCACAGAAGCAATAACAGAAGATACCCGAGACATAGGTATCCTCAAATTTTCTGTAATTTGTAATTTTAATAAGGTCATTGTCCTCTTCCTCCCCCCCTTAATATCTTCACAGTCCAAAATTGATAGGAATTGTAGTGGTTTATTCTCCACTCATATTGCAGAGTAAGTGTTTCTAACCATCCTTTATATAGTGATATACCTTCCACACTCCTGAGCGTGGTGATGATGACTAACAAGCTTTTAGCACTAGTTGTACTGCCCTTGTGTGCCATTATCCTACCACAGCTTTTACTGTTTTACTTCTGGAAACATGCCCGTGTTATATTTTCAAAGGAAATCTATCAAGCAGAAATTCCGTCATGATACATTTTCCTTCCATCTCTGGGGCAATGCAGCTGGCATCCTTAAGAAAATATTATTTAAAGACATGACATGCACTTTAGAGTGATGTATCATCTGTTTGAACAAATTTCCAGTACTTCCTATTAGTAGAAGGCTGTGCTTTCAGCATCGAAACCCGTGACCTAAACCATGGACACTCACATCAGGCCATTTCACTAATTTCACTCAGCTGTCCCCTTCAGGCCAAACCCAGCAATCATACTTTGGCATATGTTCTCTACTCTTCTGGCACAGAGCAGGAAGAAGTTATTATGAGTTAATACAGGCCTAGAATGTTTTATTCTTACTATCATGTCAACAGTGGTTTGGTTTTTTTCTTTGGATTTCAGTCAAAAAGGCTAAATCTACAGCTGAGTTAATTTCTTTGTAAACAAACTTATTTCTGGTGGATCTGCTGTATAAATAACGGAATTGCTATCATGTCCAGAACCTTTTATCAGCAGGTGTTTTCCCCTGTTAGAAGCTTAAGTAGCCTACCATATATATTGAAAATTAGGACCTTTGCTTTAGAATGATATTTCTGATTATATTAATATTTAGAATCAATGGAGCATATAGGCAATGTCCTCTTAAAAGTAATTTTTTCTTCCCTGAAGTGGTGAGTATTGGGTACATGAAACAAAAAAATGCAGCTGATTTTTAGGAGACTTGAGTCAGAACTAGGCATCTTGAATCTGAACACTGTCTTAGAAAGTCTTGGAGTGGACAACCTGTAGCTGGGTTCTCTGAACTCTCTTGTACTGACTTCAGGTAGTTCTGGGAATTACTTGTTTCTGTCTTTGATGGCTTATTTAATTAAAAAATTTTTAAAAGTCCTGATTTAAGGATCCTGGGAATTCACTCATGTTAGTTCATTTATTCTTATATTTGTGCTTAATATTGGAAAATAAGACACTTGTGACTAGTCACATTATTTCTTTTGAATTAGTATATATATCTCATAACTCCCCTTTAGCTTATTTTTAGCAGTCTTCATCTTCACATTCTTCACAGTGATAATTTTCTGAGCATCTATTAGACTTTATTTTTAAGCATATTCCTATCAATCATACTGTCTTTTCAGTCTGATTTCTGTAGTTACAAAATAGTAATTTTCCTGCAGTAATAAATACTGGAAATATTAAGTAAGATGAATATAACTATATAATACAATACAGCACAGACAGATTTAACAAAAAGAATCTACTGAATTACATATTTATTTTACTGAATTGTGTTGGCAAAAGCAGGTTAACTTATCATTTTACTTCATTTTATGGCTGACAGTAGACAGCACTCTTGTGTATGCCACCAAACAATTTTATCTGCTGTTGTTCATTCAGAGAATACAGAAGTAATGAGGCTTTATTGCTCCAGTTCCTCATAGCTGATTCGGTACTTGTAGATTCTTGGATCACTGTTATGCATACACCAAATACTGTACTCCAAGCATGGCAAAAATGCCGTGGGCCCAACTGAAACCCAAAACCAGATATCAGATGTAAAGTACTAAAAGCCAGCCTGGTGACAGAAAAAGAAGAGCTGTCTTCACATCCTAGATCCCAGGACTTTCTTCCACTGAATGCTAATCAAGAAAAATAAATATCCATTTTTTTTATCTTGAAAGATTGTATTCAGTAAACTTTGTGAAGCCATAACTAGCAAGAGATTAATCACTATTTACTAATCTGTTTCTAATCTGATCTATAACTACGTAAGTGAAAAAAATACCTTTTAAGGAAAGTTATTTCCTTTGAATGACATTGCCAACATTAATTTTTTGAACTTATTTGTATCTATTAACTGTGGAGTTCAGCAATTTTCATTAAAAAAAAATATGGAAATAAAAATTTAATCTGATTGTCCAAGGGGGGAAGGAATTAAAATAATTTAAATCCATGATACAAATTTATGTCATATAGCTTCCATGAGTTAAAGGACAATTACTGTGCAAAATAGTAATGCTACAATTTGAGTAATTTTTAACTCCTTAAAATTACATTCAACTGTCTTGATTGAGCATGAAAATACCATCATTCAATTCTGATAGAGATACCTCTTCTGGATAACCATACAGAGCAAGTAATATTAATTAATACTCAAAAATCTTACCAGGCTGGGTTAAGTAGAGGAAGGACATCAGTTTAAAGGGGTGGAGATTACCAAACATTAAATGTAAGTCTTTTACACCCTCTTTGGTGTTCTTTTTTTCCTCGCTGGAAAGATCAAAGAGATCAAAACCAGGGATACCTTTTAGGAAGGATGGGTCTTCCTCTGTTAGATGTTTTTCCAATACTTTGTAACCCATGAAAGTTTATGCTCATGTATAGCACTTCAGGTTAAATTTTGCTATTATTTATACACACAGTCCCATTGAGGCCTGAGTGGAAAGTCAGCCAACACTATTCTGGCTCACTGTGTTGGGGTAAGAAAGCAACCCTGCTTGACTCTGTAAATTGTAAACGTCTTACTAAACTGTCATACTAGAAATGTATAATAAACATATATGCTCTCTTACTGGACTGGATACAGAGGGAGAAAATTCTGAGTCAAAAACCAGCATTTAGAAATGTGCAAAGCCTCTGCTGGACACTGGCATGTGTTGCTGTTGCATTGTTTTGCATTCCAACAAATTGTTGTTATTACATAAACACAGCAGCAGGAAACATCAGCTACCTACATGGTAGCTGAAAAGTAGTCTAAGGAAACACGCAACCTGAAAAACATTTTAGTAATATTTCCTTCAATTTTAAACACCTGTAACTATCCAAAAAACTTGATCAACACTGTGCAAGTGTAAGTAGGTATTAAGACTATATAACATGGCATCAAGACTATATAGGTCATACAGCCAGAAGAGAAGAGATTGCACCTACCAGTTAAGTAAATGCCAGACACCCTGAGCTGTACTCCCTGCTCTGATTGTAACACAGTCTATGGTCTTCACTTACATTTCTGTTACCACCTTCCTTTTTCTGTCAGTAAAAGGGAAGAAAATATATTGCTTATTTATGGTATCTGTCCTATTGGTATGATCAGGTAATGTTTGCAGCTTCTGACGATTACAAGCATCATAACTAACAAACATTTTTAAAATGTAGCATAGGGTAATGTGCATGTCAGTCCCAGCCATTAGTCTGACACCAGGATGGGAGACAGATACTTTGATGTCTAGAATTAATTTAGAGGCACAATTCACAGTCATTTTTTTATCAGGAAATACAGATGTGATGTGAAACAGACAATGTAACAGATTTAAGGCCTGATCTAAATACTATGGAGATGTGAGTTCTGGAAGGGAGAGCAGGTGGGTAACAGAGACCTGTAACATTTATTATTAAATGTATGTAACACATTACAGACAAAGCATGATACTTATATCAGCTTGTCTTATGTGTATAGTCTGTTTGGGTCAGAAAACCCAAAAAGGAGTTTCTGAAATCAGTTTTCTAGTCTGAAATTTCTGGAATATATAAATGAACTTGGTGTGCTTGAAAGTGACCTATGCTAATCCTAGAAGGCACAAATTTATATCCTGCAAACCAATTTAATGCCTACAGCACATCAGCAGATTTCCAGTTTTATGGAACAGCCCAGGGATAGAAAAAATTATGGAAAGAGGGCAAACAAAGTGACACGTACTGAGATCTACACAGCAGTAGGGTGCTGCCATGGTACATCTCTAATATGCAGGAGAGATTAACAATTTTCATCTGATTGTATTACTCATCCCCGGAATAAACTGTTCTCTACTGCAGGATTGTCCAGCATCTCTGTCTCAAGCTCAGTTACACATGACACATTTTGCTGATGGGCAAGGCATTTTTAACTTCTATTGAGAACGAATCTCTCTATCTTACCTGAAAGTGTAAATAAATGGACATACAATATATTAATTCACTTGGGAAAGAGCTCATATAGTTGGCACACTGAGGGTTGTTTATCACACACCTTTGAGGAGCTCTTTATACTGGATTTTTTTTCCTATTTCTATTGCCCCACTCTAGTACCTCCTTCACTATCACTTCCTGTTCACTCACCCAGACACGTTCCATCTAACTCCCATGAAAACAAGATCCATATAAGGTATCCAAAGGAAACTCTCAATAAGACTCAAATTCCTTCAATCTCTAAACATATGAATTTGTCAAGTTTATAGCTCCACTGGCATTAACTCACAATTTTAAGACTCTTTTAACTCTCATACACTTCTGTGAGGAACAGGAGATGGTTCATTCACAAGGCTGAAAGCCTTGGTTAATTAGAAGGATCACTTTTAATAGCAAAACCAGTGCTGACAAGGCACTTTCTGCATATTCTGCTGTGTACAGTATTTGGATCTTATTTTCCTCTAACAATTACTTGATGAGTTTTCAACAAAACAGATCTTTTATGACAAACAGCTATAACTGATATTTATAATGAGAACACTATACTACTGTAGTTCTAATTATGTTGAAGCATAGCAGATGTCCAAGATTTTGGACAGCTTCTGTTAGCTTCTCACGTGAAGGAGAAACCTGGAATTGAAAATTGGGTTAGAACATTTGTACCACTCACCAGGTTAGCCCAGCCTCAAAATCAATTTCACTTTAAGAACTCATTAAAACCAGGGCTCTAGCTAGAAAATAAGGTTACTTGTATTGGTCTCTATTGCATGTGTCACATGCAAAAGTCGCACTTCTCTTTCCAAATCCTGAACTTTTGCTTGCACAACCTAAAATTAATTCAGATGACTACAACATAGTGTATACACTTGGGAACATAATTAGAGACATCACATTACTTCATTAATAGGAAATGAAAAGGGCTTGTACTTCCTAAATTCATATGGTTTGCCAAGGGAAATTACAGTGCAAATGAAGATCAGATAGGGGGATAAGAGAATGGATACTCGCCTGTTACCACACACTTCTTCTGACATTCTTCAAGTGTGAGGAAGTTGTTCTCATTGCCATGGCATCCACCATATTCAAATATTTCACACTCACGGCTTTGAATATCAAAGTAATAGCGCACGTGGATTGCTTTGCATGGACCTTCATCTGCTTTCATGGCACAGACTGAATGCCCCAGTTTCAGTGGTGGCAAAGCAGCACCTATGATACAGAGAAGTAGAGTAACTGTTATTAAGTTAGTTTGTGTCACTGCACAGCATACCTTCAAAATGAGATTGCTTGTGTCTTCTGCTAGAGAAGCACTGCAGAACATCTGGCTGTAAAGCTCTGAACGCACTAAACATAGATTTAAAAAGAAAATCATCACCTACACTGGAACACAAATTCCCTTCAATCAAACTGAATGGTTTCAATTTCCAACCAAAATACTTCTTATTACAAGCATGAACTCCTCCTGATAAATCTCTAAATAGCTATGGAGCTTAATCACAGGAGCTAGTGAGCAATTCTGAACAACAAATACATTGAGAAAATCCTAAAGACACAATGAATACCCCTGCATGAAAAAAAGGCCACAAAAAGTCATAAAAATGGTTTGGCCTTTGTCTCTTCCATGCACTTCCCATAGTGAACACAGTTCCTAAAGACATCTCATAGTCAACAGTGGGGAATGAACGAAGCAGGATGGCCCTGCAGAGGGCACCAGTCCCCTGTATGATGACACACAACCAGAACCCAGCCGGTACCACTGAAAGGTCATCATACTGTCTTGCTTTCTTCGATCTCGTCGGTCTTGCGTTAGAGCTTTCAAGAGCTAAGAAGTACACAGCTAGAAAGTTAAGGTAAAAAGAAAATGTATAACTTCAAATCGTGTCATTTCTATGTAGTCCAATGTCAGGGAGCATTTTGTGTCATACTCCTTGTGAAGAACACCAGCAAAGTTTTACGCTGTCAATGTCTATAAGGAAATTCTGACTGACCATCCAGTTTGTGACACTGTTCCCTTATCAATAGATGGTTTAATATCTTTTCCTGATTTGCTTTTCCAGGGAACTATTTTACCCTAGAGGATTTTGAAAGCTTTACAGAGCTTCTGTACTTGCAATAGAAGCCAGAAGAAGAGACCTGAAATTTTTCATTCCTTCTCCCAGAGCTAATCAGAACACTCATGTCTCATAACAGGTAGGGAAGGGAAAGTATCTAGCAGTACTCTTTGCAGTGGCAAAGAGGAGGAAAGAAAAAACAAACAAACAAAAAGATTGAGTTTACATGATCATTACACAACTTTCTACTACAAACTAGATTAAGTTTCCAGTTTTAATTAAAAGGATCCATAAAAATCAGGCTTTATGACATGGTAAAAAGGAAATTGATGAAACTACTACCTACCTGTTCTGTGGATATCTAATTTTAACATATAAAATTGGCATTATTATATAAACTTTAAATGAAATGCACAACTGAGTTCAATCCTCATAAATAATTAGGTCAATGAAAGTTTACTAATTTTATTCCCATTGAGCCACTTTTAACTCTTAAACTTAGAGGAAAGAAAAAATTTCAGCATAAAAATTTTTTAACTCATAGCATTTAAATCCTTGAAAAAATAACCACCTTTATTACACAATTACCAACAACACAAAACTTGTAGCAGACGACTAGATCTTCCCAAAATGGAAAATTTGCTGTTAAAATAAAGATTAAGATGACTAATTTAAAAATTCTCATGAAATATTCAGTCCCTAAAATAGTTTGTGACTGCTTTCTTATTAGTGAAATTATGTTTACAGACTTTGAAGTTAGGAAAATAGATATGAAAATATTATTGAAGCTTAGATTCAGTAAACTTCCCATGGAACTCAGCTTGCCAAACAGATTTCTGAAGTTTGTTTCTTGCCAGTTTCCTTATCTGGGTCTTCCTGCGTCCATGAAGAATTAGAATTTAGAAGTCACAGGAGATTCCTAGTTGGACCTCAAAGGTTCTCCACCAGGTTTCAGAATCCTTTAGAAGGGACTTAAAAAGGCTCAGCTTGAAAAGTTGAGAGGATACTGCATTGCAAAATGAAACTTTGGAATTCTCCCACTCAGTAAGAAGGAAAAAAAAAGGCCTTCAAAACATCAAAGTTGTCAGTAACTTTTGGAATAACTCCCAAAGTGGTAAAATCAAACATTCAGAGCTCCACTGAAACGGATCGAATTCAAATGTGGTTTGGGTGAGGGCTGGCAGCTGTTTTATAAACATGTTCTTTTGTTGGCACACAAGAAATGTGATCTCCTACATGACCTGTGTCACAGACACAGTTCAGTCTAGAAAAGGTTGTGAAAACTTACTTGGTTTCCTAACTACTGGAATGTCAGACATAGGGTTACGTCAGCTCATTTTGCTTGCTGCATCGTGCCACACCAATGTGGAGGGCTATCAAAATAGAAATAGCATGCAGCACAGCTGGAAAACCAAACAAACATGATGAATAAATGACTTAGTAGAGCTTATCTTAGGACCTTTCTGGTCTCAACTCCCAGCCTATTTCCCATGAAAGCCACAGAACTAAATTACTGTTTTGCTTACCTCCTAAGGCCTTTCCTCTGCAGTCAGTGACACTATTACCACTGTCAGATGTACTGACATCTGCTGCAAACATAATGACAATCTGTGTCATGCTTTTTGGCAATCAGACATTTATTTTCTTAGGAATGCTGGGAAGTTACCATACTTTGGCTTAAATCTGCACCCCATGAAACCCCCAAGGGCAAAACCCTCCAACTTGGAACAATAATCAAGTAACTGTGAAGAAAGAAGTCTCGAAGGGATTCACAGGAACTGAATCATTCTTGTGTCTGGGAACAGTGAAAGAAGAATTCTTCCCCATTATTTTACACCTGGGAACACTTAAGTGACACAGATGATATAAAACTAGCTTCCCCTCTCAGATCAGAGCAGCAGATGAGAAGGCAAGTGTGAGTGTTTGGCCAGTAGATCTGCATGGATACAGCTCTGCTGGTATGTATTTCACATGTGGACTGTATCTTGAGAAAATGGATTCTTAGCATAAGGCCTTCTCCTCTATTCTTGAACACTGAACAAATTATTCCTTCTACAGTTAGGTCCTGTGTGAAAAGCACAGAAGATGATATTTAGGGAAGATGTCTGTCAGGAAGGCCAGTGAATATTTTTCACTAGAAACACAGGAAGTTAAAACTGGACAGAGTTTTAATGAAGTTTCTCATTCTAGTTTTGGCATATTTCTATGGGATAAATACCTTGAGACCTTTTCTGGCAGATGTCCAAATTGTTCTTAAAAAGCTTCAGTGAAGTTCCCAGCTACCTGAAGGAGCCGGTTCAGGATTTCACTACAGTTCTTGCAAGACTGGCCTTTTTTTGTAATACACAGCCTAAACATTCTTTAATAGACATTCAATAATTTTGTACTTCCTTCAGTGTATGGACAGAACAATTTAAAGCCATATGTATAGTAAATGTATTCCAATTTTCTAATCCACCATTCATGTCTTGCAATTCAAGGCAGCTACAAGGGAGAAACTGGCCTCCTGCTCTCTCAGCCTTTACTTTGTTTGGGATCTCCAGGTTCAGCTCCTTCCCAGGCTGCCTGAACCCTTTGTGGTATAGCAACCCCCTAGCACTCACTGCATTACTTCAGCAGACCACTTCTGGTCAACTTTTTTTCTTTCAGAAAACTTTTGCCTCCTTTTAATTATTTCTAATGTTAAATAAACTAATTTCTTTAAACCTTTTTATTTGCCTTGCATTCTAAACCCCTTACAAATCTCCTTTGGATCTTTTCCTATTAGTCTGGATTACTGTCAAAGTATTCAGCCCAGAGCTGAACATAATCCTCCACCTGAGGCATTACTGCTGCCAAATGCAGTAATTATCTTTTGCTTCTTTCTTAACACAACACAGAATTACTTGTCCTCTTATTTTTACAAAACTGCATTGTTTTTGTAATGCTCTTCAACTTCCACTTACTTTCCAGCAAATATAACCTTGTTATACAGGTCCTCCAGCACCTATTTTCCACCTTATATTTATGAATGTGTCAATTCTCTTTCTTAAATACACCATGTTGTATTTGTCCTTTTAAAAAGACAGTGAGTTTAATCCTCCACATTAGATCTGGCCATGCTGGATATTTATTACTCTCACAATTTAGGCATCTGGTCCAAATAAACTTACAAAATCTGCAGAAGTATAGGACTGTACTATTCTAGACCAAGAAAACTGATTTCATTTTGCTAGAAATATATTAAGTAATGGTTACAGCTGATGCTCACTGTCACACAGAAGTTATTATTTGCCATACTAAAACCAAAATAAAGCAAAGTAAAACATCGTCTTCCCTACTCCTCAAAGTTTTAATTTAAGGATGTCATTATATCAGCAACATAGGTTTTCATAACAGAAGGCACTAAGCATCCACTATCCTGTCTTAACAATCTTTCCACTCCATGGTTTGTGGTAAGTGCAAAGTAATGCTGATGAAATAGCTCAAAATGAGCATGGGTTTAGTGCAGGTATTTATGTCACCACCGTCTTCCTCCTTTCCTTCCTACTTTTCACCACTGTCAGAAACAGGATAGTGGCCAAGACTGCTCCCATACAGCACAGCCATTCTCACATTTATTGTCATTCACATGGCAACTTCTGCAATTCAAGACATAGCTGTTTAACACAGGAACAGCCACTATTAACTAACATGGGGTAATTTCATTGTGAGAGCTCTAACAGTCTGCAGTTAGTCAAGCTGTACCCTGAGCACATGGACCTTGTAATGATCAATGTACAGCACTGTTACCACTTTATTAGTAAGCAGTATAATATTACAAAACCATAACAGGTGAATAATGTATTAATGTAAGAGGATTAGAGACAAGTAAAACCAATACTTTTTCCCCTGGTGGTAGGCATAATAAAGGACTAACTTGACTTTCAGAATACTAAGGATAATCTGCAGGACTTGTTGTTAAAAGTACACCGTTTTAATTAGAAAGTGAACTGACTTCTGTATTTATACCTATAGCAGGATAAATATGAAAGGCAACAATATTATTGCAAAATTGCTTTTCAGAACAGAACTATATAAATTAAATTGGGGAAAATAAAACTTGGTCAGGAATATTTCTGACTTTTAATGAAAAATACTTCCTAGTTTAGTTTGCTTAAGGTTATGGGCTCTCAACCTTACATGAGTGATTGTGGTTAACCTTAATTATAAAGATATGCTGTCATCTTTCCAGGCTTTCTTGTAAATGTCTTTCTTTGATAAGTGATATCAATAGTAAGCACCTTGTCACTAAGGAATAGCTCTTTCTTCTTTCTCCCTCTTTGTCAGTTTGACAGCTTCCCACATGCACACTATTCAGTGCCTTTCCTACCCATGTGTTTCCTAGTCTTTCTTTAAACAGTCACATTTATTCTTTATAAACTTTCATGTACAAATAATAAGCACATTTACTTGTGAGTCATTTTCTTCAGGCTTTGGAACATCAACTAAAGTGCTCCCAATCACATAAGGTGTTACTGAATAATATACATAAAGTAGTTCTTTGTATATCTTCTGGTTTTGTTATTGTCCTTATTGACAGGTTTTGCCAGAATGGAACAAATTGACAATCTTTTTCTATCCCATGGGACTTGACTTGCAACCTTAATTATTACTGTAATTTAAATACTAATAGACAATTACCATAATTTAAATAGTAATAGACAAAAAAAACCCCAAACCTCTCTTAGATTCACAAAGCACAATGTGATCCAAAAATATGACATTACAAATAATGGATGCACACAACCTATTTTATCCTTTAATACCTGAAATTTATTGGATTTTAGGGCAAAAAATGTCAATGTTTTATAACCATCTAACTTGGAAACTAAGTGCTATCAGTGAAATGTCTAGAGTTAAATTTACCGAGACCAGAATTTCACTTTTAAGAAACCATCAATAAAATTTTAATTAGCAACAAACAAATCATTTTACAGAAACAGAATACTGCAAAACTATTTTTTGTAAACATTGCAACTGAGTCTTCAGTAGTCACAAAAAATGGGTCCTAGTTTAATTGCTAAGCGTCACATTTGATTCTTTTTTATTTTGGAATACAAGCCCAAAAGTTCAAAACTGTTTCTCAGACTAAATCAGTTGATAGTTGTATAATCTTAAATAACTGGTTGTAAAATAAACAGTGATAAAATAATTCCCAATTAAAAGATTATTTTATTTCCTTGAGATTATTTTCTTATTGTCTTTTATAAACAAAGTAAATAGAGAGGGAGAAAAAAATTAACACAGCAAATGTCTTGTGCTGGTGACAAAGTGTGTTATTTTAACAAGCAAGACAATTTGACCTTCATGAGACACCAGCTTAGGCTAAGGATTTAGAGTTGCAGGGTAGAGCAAAGATAAATGTGAGTTTGTCCTCAAAGAAGGGTATTTATGTACTTTGGGAATAAAGAGAAACAAAATTATTCTGTATGAAACAGTCTTGACTACACAACCATTTAAAGCACATGCTTAATATGGAATGACACATACCTTAAATTGTAGTGACTAACTGTAACACAGTCCTAAAGCCCTGGTTTCATTTCTAGTATAGCCATGATTGTACACAATAAATATTTTTGTCTGAAGAAACACTGCTGAAAAAATCTGAGAGAAATGATCTGGATAGAAATGAGACAAAACATGGCCACATTAAGCAGAGTGCCAACAGAATAAAAAGGTTCCTTGCCCTTAGCTGCATTCTTTGTTAGGCTTCAAAATCAGACCTGTCAAATGGGAGAAGTATCCACTGCATAGCTCTCTGCTGCTTAAGAAAGAGATCACAATCTTAAGTAATTTTCTCAAAGGAAAGAAAAATACTTCAGTACTGCCTCAAAAGTGTAATCTTCCCTCATAGTCTTTCTCAAAATTGATTGGGAGGAAATTAAAATATCTTTCAGAATGATATCCAATGTAGAAATAGTATCCACCTTACTTAATTTTAGTGAAGTGAAAGTAAACAACAATTTTACAGTGGTAAGAATCTGAGAACCTCTCCAGTTCTAACAGTCACACTTCTGACATTTTGATTTTCAAAAATATAAAACTGCTGAATTTTTATTTATACAGCAATATCAAATCACTTGGGGCTAAACAAAGAGCTTCTTCAAGGCCCAGAAAAACAACGAGGGCAGTAATTGCATCACCTTTAGACCAAACTTTGCAGATTGCCTGTGACTCAAGAAAGCTGTGCAATGAACAGAGTAACATCAATCTGCAGTGTTAGTCATCATGTTGCTGCTCCATTTGTGGGGGGAGATAAAACCTGAGTTTACCAGCTCTATGTTCTTTTCCCTAAATGCTGAACTTTTCCATGGGTCCTAAAGCAGAGCTTCAGGGGAATAATCTCGATATCTAACACAATTAAGATTCGATTAAGATTGTTAGAGGTTCCAAAAAGTGTGGGAAACAGAAGGTTTTTTTAGAAAAACTGCCTTTATAGATGGCAATTTTGCTAGAGCTTAATGCAGAATTCTGAGCATCTTCCTGTTAGTTAGAAACCGGTGCATTTTAGTTTAGTTCCACTTCCAAGTTTCCCAGAAAGTTCTCAAGTACAGAATTACATCTACAAGGGCTTTGTTTGAGATAGTTTTATGTGTGATTTTCGTAAGCACTTACCCAGAACATATTCCTCTTCACTGTCATCTAAGTCAGTAGTTGCACACCCAGTGATAAAGATGAATACCAAGATAAAGGTTAAGGGTAAGGAGCTTCCCTTTTTTCTTCCTTTCATCTTTCCTGTATAAAACATAAATGACAATACACACTTCAATCAAATTCCTTAAGTGCTCTGCAAAAGTCATTAGCAGGGTACTGTATAGCCGTACAAGTGGATATACCATCTGGGAGCTTTGGAAAGAAGGTGAGCTATGTTAGTATAATCATGCTAAGCAAACTTAAGTGGAAGAAGAGGGTCTACAGATCATGGGAGGAAGGGCTGGCCACCTGGGAGGAGTATAGGGCTGTTGTCAGAGATGTAGGGAGGCAACTAAGAAGGCTAAGGCCTCGTTGGAACTCAACCTTGCAAGAGAGGTCAAGGATAATAAAAAGGGCTTCTTCAAATATATTGCAGGAAAAGCTAAGGTTAGAGGAAATGTGAGCCCTCTGCTGAATAAGGTGGGTGCCCTGGTGACAGAGGACACAAAGAAGGCAGAGTTACTAAATGCCTTCTTTGTCTCTGTCTATACTGTTGGAGACTGTCCTCAGGAGCCCCTGACATCT
>JANIJG010012916.1:37846-54252 GCA_024611175.1 Megaceryle torquata | reverse complement strand
ATAAGCCAAACAGATTAACCTGATTCACCCGCACTACCATACTCTGCTGCTGCTCACAAGAAACCTTTGGCACATAAGAAAAAAATAAATAAAATCACTTTCAACCTTAGTTTGCTTTTTTAATTCCTTTTGCATTTGGAGGCTCTTATTGCCAGTAATCAGGAAAAGTAAGGAAAAGTCACTAGTTCCAGATAAAAATACATTGATTTTAATAAATCTATCTTCAGCAGCCTCCTTTTTGCCTTGTATCCAGATAAACTTTTATACTGCTATCACTTTTGAAGCAGACCAAGAATAGGAATTCAGTGTGAAAAAGGGACTAGAAAAAGATTTGTCTGGTCTTTATTTACTTAAAAGAATTATCTAAGTGCTTAAAAGAATAATTTGAAAAGTGTTTTTCCTCAAATAAACATATAAGCATTTAAAAAGAAAACATTCCAAAGAATAACTTCAAAACTTCCTGAAAATTTAGACTTAAAAATACTGCTGTGGTAACTCCAAGGAGTCACAGTTCATACTCTGTTCTACTGCATGAGCTGGGCTTGCTATCAGCCACTATGCATCCAGAAAGACCACAATGTTGCTGCTTCTTACATGTCTTAAGAGTTCCTGTTTGTTGTGCATCCAAAGAGTAGGATAATAGTGAGGTTAGTTCACAGAGCAGAACTATCAGAGACCGCTTCCTAGAAGGCTCTTACGGTCAATATATTCTTCACAACTTAAAGCCATGGTTTTCTAGTTTGTGGTTGGCATCTCCATTTTAAATGATGAATTAAACACACCTGGCCTACTTTAGTTTTACAATTACTATACTATATAATCTTTGTACAATAAATGATGGAAAAATAAACACAATATCCTAAATTGTTAAGTATAAACACTGTTGACTGGAGCCACTCAGCTAAAATACATACTGAAAACAATTTATACCGTGTCCTTCTCTGTATCTTGGCATCTCACAGGCACATAGAGGTTTTGGAGAAGGCATCATTATTATTCAAGGAAACAAAGTCAAAGTTCTTTTAATACAAATATTATTCTCTTGTTTAATCTTATATGGAGCCTGCAACTGAAACATTGATACTACGTTTTCCTTTTAATTCCTAACAACCAGTTTTACTTCAGTAACTGCTCTCTGCTAGAATAACAAATGGTCATTCTCCTTCCCAGTCACACACACCATCTGCCATTTAATAGGTGTTTCAGTGACTCATTGGTCTGCACATAATTTGACTTTGAACAGAACATTGCCATTTTATTGCTGCTGTGCTTCACATCACCAGCTAGGACCCTTAAAGTCAATACTGATAATATCAATATTTTTGAAAACAGTTTCCAGGATTCTGTAACTTATGCTGAAACTTTATTTTCAGTCTTAGTATTTTTTAGTTCACCTGGCACTTTCTGAATTCATGAGCACATAACATGGTCCAAATACAACTGTACTATCTTTCATAGAGTAAAATTATAGCACATATTTTGCAAGGAGATTTAAAAATATTTTGCATGCACTAAAAGTGTGTTTGGAGCGTACAATTGCACAGCTGTGTGTGCAGGGTCGAGTTTTGTTCGCTGAAATAGATATAAAATTAATATGAAAAAGTATTTATCAACATACTTTTGATATTGCCTAAAAATCTACTAAAATGATGGAAAAAAATAATTGCTTCCTTGTTACTGGTAGGCAAAGAAAGCTGTTACTTCATACTTCTGTCCCTGAGAAATTACCAGCAGCAATGGTAGGACCAGGAGATCTCCACAGGAGCCTATCTGTTGTCTCCTCAGTACCATTTTCCATGGGGGATATGAGAGACAGAAATTCAGATAGGAGATCCCCAGTATTTTAAATATTTTAAGATTTTTAGTAGATTTAAAATTTAAAAACACATGCCTTTTATTAATAACGGAGGTTTTCCTACAGCTCTAATAACATGTCTATTATAAAACATGTTTTAAAAATTGGTGTTTAGAAAGATGAATATGAACATCCAGAATTTCATTCCATGCCCATAACCACAGAAGTAAAAGATGAAAAAAGGCAATATGCCAGTGTTGGATGAAGATTTTTTTCTCTGTAGTTGTTAGCAAACATAGCAAGGTAGCATCAACCTTTGCAGCTCCCTTCTCCTCAAAGCCAAAGGTTTTACAGATCATGTGCTAATCTTTGTAAATTTAAACATTTCCATTTCCTTAAAATAATTCAGTTTATATAAATTATATGATGTTTATCCTAAAAAGTTCAGAAATTATTTGCTCTCCCAGAGAGAATATTAGAGCTGAATACCAAAAGAACAAATCTAAAACGTCTCTGCTCCCCAAAGATAATCACAACCATCCATGTGGGAAGGAGAAATACCATGCCTTACTCTTTGGGATTAGGGCATTCTTTTAATTTGCCATTTGGCATTATGAACACAGTAAACAAAGAGAGAAAATATAGAAACCATGTGACTAATTGTTCCATAGCCTTTTGCACACTGCTGCTGTAGACTTGCTTTCAGATGTCAGTACAAAGCTGCCTGCTCACTGATGCTCAGTAAGAAATGTCAGGGAAGAGATAAGCAGGTTAAAAGAAGACTATTTTAGAAACTTGGATTGTTCTATCATTAGTTCTATAGATAAAACTTCCCAACATATTTCTGAACAGCAAATGTTATTGCTTAGCCAAACATAAAAAGTCAGAAGGAGACAGTAATTTAATATGTAAGTAGGGGTGATTTCAGGACTTTCACATAGGGTGAGACAGCCTAACATTGTTAGGCTGTTTTTTTTAAGCTGTTGGTGTATGTAAGTCTTTATTTTAAATTGATTCTGGTTGTCAGAAAAAGGGGGAAAATAAGTGTAAATCTTCAGGAAGTTAAGTCAGAAATAGAAAGAAAATTACCTATCTTCAGCTGATCAAATAAGGGCCAAACTCTTGATAATTCTGTTTTGTGAGAGAAGAAATTCATAGAATCACGGTAAGCTTTGGGTTGGAAAGGAACTTTAAAGGTCATCTAGTCCAACCCCCATGCAGTAAGCAGGGACATCTTTCACCAGATCAGGTTGCTCAGAGCTCCATTCAACCAGATCTTGAATATTTCCAGGGATAGGGCTTCTACCACCTCTCTGGGCAAACTGTTCCAGTGGGGGAAAAAAAAAAAAAAAAAAAGTCTTCCTTCTCTCTAGTTCGAATTTCTCTTCTTTTAGTTTAAAACCACCACCCCTTGTCCTATCACAACAGACTCTATTAAAAATTGTGTCCCCACCTTTCTTTATAAGCCCCTTTTAAGTATTGAAATGCTGTAATAAAGGCTTCCCAGAACCTTCTCTTCTCCAGGATGAAAAACCCAAACTCTCTCAGGCTGTCCTCACAGCAAAGGGGTTCCAGCCCTCTGATCATTTTTGTGGCCTCCTCTGGACCGACTCCAACAGGTCTGTATCTTTCTTGTGCTGAGGACTCCAGAGCTAGACACAGTGCTCCAGGTGGTATCTCACCAGAGTTGAAGAGAGGGGAAGAATCCCTTCCCTTGACCTGCTGGCCATGCTTCTTCTGATGCAGCCCAGGAAGCTAGTAGGTTCTGGGCTGCGAGCACATGTTGCCAGCTCGCATCCAGCTTTTCATCCACCAGTATTCCCAAGTCCTTCTTTGCAGGGGGGCTCTCAATTCCTTCATCCCCCAGTCTGTATTGATATCAGGGTTTGCCCTGACCCAGGTGCAGGACCTTGTACTTGGTTCACATGGTCCCACTTCTTGAACTTGTCCACTGTTCTGAATTATCTCATAACTGGGACCTGTGGTATGTAATGAGGCACTTGTGGCCTGCCTTAGGTGAACCAGCTCTGGCAGGGGGGTTGGACTCGATGATCTCCAGAAGTCCCTTCCAACCCCTACCCTTACTATGATTCTATGACTGTGATCACTGTTTCAGCACATGAGCTCTAATGTTTCAAACAGTAAGTAAAGGGCATGTCACTCATCTTTTGAAAACATTCTGGAAAGTGAAACTGAAGGGGTTTGTCCAGCTTCCCAGCAAGAGAGTCTATTAAATTAGCTCTGAATCTCCTTGTGGTCTACTGATATCAAAAAGGAACAGACTTAGGTGCATCATATTTTACATGTCAACACAGTTTACAATGCAGAAGAATGTGTGTAAACCACAGAGGTAAAAAAAGTGGATTTATATCATCTTAGATAGCACATTATGGACATCACCCTTTAAAGACTGGAGTGGTGACAGAAGATAATACTCTATTTCCTTGAGTTGATCCTGTAAAGGTACACTCAACCTATAGATCATCTTTGCCTGCGAACATATATTAAAATGTTCTTTTTTTCACAATATACCTTTAAAGCATGTTAGTTAACATATTTTTAGAAGTCCTCTTAGTCATATCTAAATGCATCCCAAAGGGATTTAATTTAGACTGCGATTAATTTTCCTCTCCCTACACAGCAAATACAAATGGTATAAAAGGCTCCTACATGAAACAGGAAGCATTTTAAAGCCAGCACAGATGTCAGGCAGTCATGATGAGAGGCAGCAATCCACAGAGAATATGACCTATTTGGTACTATATTCCTCTCACGTTGTTAAGAATTAGGAGTAACTCCACTGAGCTCTGGCTGCTTATAATGATGAAAATGAGCTATAAGCCAGAGAGTAAGATCCTTCAATAATCACAAAAAGTCTTTTCTTCTGAAATACTTAGTCACCTTCAGCATGATGGCTTCCTCCATGTATTCATTCGGCTTCCATTGGTCATGCTGTTTTGCGTCATGTCTCAGAAGGTGGCTTTTAACAGCAATATTCATTGTACTGTAGACATTATAAAAGGTTTGCATATTTCCATATGTTTGTAGGGGAGACAAAAGTTACTTCATGCCACAGCAGCAGAAAGATTCATAGAGTGAAGGCTAAATGAATTTTAATGGGTACTTGTCATTTGCTCCAATTTGTAACAAAACCTGTTGAGATTAAAGAGAAAAAATAGGTGGAGAAATGCAGTGTTAAATCCATAGTGCTACATTAGCGGCATTGCATGGAGCAGTTCTTTCCTAGCCTTACTTTCTAAATATGACTATTGTGACAAATATTAACCCTTACACGGCCGGTCTCCACTTTACTGTTAATGGGAATACACTGTATTGAATTAGTTGCCTTATTAATGCTTATTCCTCAAAACGATCCTGCAAAACATTGTTGAACCTCTCCTATCCTTCATGAGAAGAGGTGGACACATTTCTGACTAGGCAATTTGCAGGTCCTTTGGGATTCTCCATGCAGAATATGATCCTGACAAGACCATTCATTTTGCATTTAGCAAATGTTACTTGGTTGCATACACTATGATGGAAATCCTTCACTGTGTCTGGAAAATTCCGTTGGCATGTACACAAAGGTAGAGTTTGGCTGTTTTTGACCACAAAGACAGCTATCTCTAGTGTGTACCCATTTGTTGACTGCTTTACACTCTTGCTAGAGGCAAGAGAGTTGTGTTTCACTCACACCAGCTGTTAAAAGAAGAATGTTTTAGAAATATTGTCACCCCTGAGTAAATTCATAGCAAAAGGCCTAGGCTTCAACTCACATTTGATCGACTGCTTTGTTTCTTGGGCCATAACTGATCTCAATGTAAAGCAGAAAGAACCACCATCAATCCAGGACGAAGTACTCCACCCCATTTGCAGTGATGCAGGTGCTACAGAAGATGAGGTGCACTAATGTATAGGCCCTGCATTTCTAACATCTGTAGAAAACATAGTATTTTGTTGCAGTTTTGTAACTTTGTGACGTCTGTCAGCAGGAGGTTTAGCTGACACATGGAAACTCACTCAGCATGTTCTTACTGTTGACTTCCTTCCACATACCACACATACAAACATAACATACACTCTAGTAAATTGTTTGACCCCAAGGTTTCAGGTTAAGACTTCTTTCTGACAGTTTAAGAACAAAACCAGCAAGGAGCTGTCTGTGCCTTTCCCATATATTTCCAAGACAGAGGCCTAATGCAAGATACATAGTCTGTAAAAAATAATCCACAGCTGAGCCAAAGGGTTCAAATAGCAACAAGTGCAAAGAACCACCTGTGCCTTAAAACCCCAGGCCACAATTTAAATGTTTTTTGTGCAATGAAAAAAACCCATCTTGTTCCAGTACTAGCCTAATCATAACTGCCAGCAAACGGGTTAGTAGGGCACAAAACAAATACCATGAGAGCTGGAAACTTCAAGCCTACAAAACAGGGCTGATAAATACTGTAAGACCCTCGAACATCTCAAAGAAAAGGTGCTATAAATTCACTCTTGCTAGTGTTATCTCATTTACTGTAGGTATCTGAGGCAGCCCTAAGATTAAAAAATTTACAGGACATAAGTTTAAGATTAGAAGCTATTAGACAGAGAATGCAGAATTAGCTTGAACACAATAAGTATGGGAAAATACAAACTGCTCTGTCTTTTCTACCTGAAAAAAACCCACCAAACTCTCATACAAAATGCCTATAATATTTTCAGGGTAGGCAGATGGTCACTAGGAAAACAAATATGTCTAAAAAAAGTATTTGTCATGTTGAACCCTACTGTGTTTTAGATAAATTACTGTGCCACCAAAACCAATTTGCGGTCTTTAAACCTGGATTATCCTTTGTGTCTGGCTGTGCCACTGATTCAGATGACACTTCCACACCAAATGCAGAGTTACAGTATAAAATTCTCACACAGACCCCAAGCCAACCTTCAGAGCATATATTCTAAATGGATTCAAGGACATGGTCTATCTCTTCATCTGCAGAAGGTAAGATACATCTGGGGAGTTCTCCCTTGTTTTGTACTGAAGTGTTTGAACAATTATAGACCTTAATCCTTAGGAAACAGAAGTCAGTTATCTATTATGAGATCATGTAGAATGCAGACAAGCATGTGAATTAAAGGAAGGAATGTTTTTAGAGGCTTAAGGATGTACCAGTTCTTTCAGAGTTAGAAATACGCTCTGGGTTTGGAGAGCTATTTAAGTGCTGTTACCACAAAAAGAAAGTCTTGAACTCCCTACACCGCTCCAGTGATAAAACTCTGAATAATCAAATTGATACACAGTAGAGAAAAAAGAACACACAACACAGCAGCTGTCATATTATGGACCTTCTTTTTTTTTTTTTTTTTTTCATATGAAAAATGGCCCCTTAGTAGTATCTGATGTAAAATTTTCCATCAGGTTTTCAGTTCTGATTTTGTTATCTAAGCAATAGAAATGTAATACCTTGGTATTACTCACTCTGAGTAGCACTTCATAAATGATCTCAACAATGCTATTTTCTGTCACTGCAGGCAGAAAGCTTTCTACTAGATTGTATCCCAATGTACCTACCACCAGACGATGCTGCCCAGATGACTCCTATCCTCACCTCTTAAGTAAATAAAATCCAAAATGCAAAGTTTTATTTTATAAGATTTTTTCTGAATCTGCAGATTATAAAGTACAGCTGAGAACATACAAATTGTTATCCTTGAAAAACACTGCCTTATGCATTGTGTACACCCACACGTTGCATCACCAATAATGACAGGTTGGATTAGCTATTTTCTGAAGTGCATGAAAGGTCTTTTTAAAGTTTGTTTCATGCACCTGCAGTCATTGTGTGCTGTATGAAAGATTCTCGAAAGACTAAGTCCATACTAATACAACAGCCATAGAAAATTGTGGAAAGTGCAGCTAAAATAAGTCAATATGTATGGCTAGGGGATTAAATAAATCTACAAAGATTTTTTTACACCCATAACTTGGAATTGTGTCAACAAACTTGTGTATTGTTTTGCATCAGTAGGAAAGAAAAGAGGAAGGGAAAGGAAGTAAAAAGATTTTCGGAAAAATTACTTTCCTTTAAAAAATATATATAAAAAAATAACATCAAATGTTGTCAAAGAGAACTACAAAGGCTAAATGTCTGCTCCCCAAAACCAGATCATTCAGCCTGAAAAGTTTTTAATCACATGTTCTATTGACTGAAGAATTAATGTCTTCATTTGGGCTTCAATGGGCTGGCTCTATAGCAGATGGTCCTGTCTTAGACATGTTGCAAATGACATTTTATACAGAGAAAAATCTCCTGGAAATATAAGAGTAGAACATGCAGCTCAGAAGCTGTAAGGGAATGAGTGAGGAAGGCAGAGCAATCTCATCTTTTAAGAAGCTAACACAGGTTGCAATGCTCTGTTAAAATGTATGTCACTGCACTGTGATAGAACAGCACACAGAGGTGCATTCCTGGTCACCTCTCCATATTCTTCAGGCAATAGCATGGGAACCAGCTATTTAAGACATTAAAAACTCAAGTCTGTAAACTGTTCCTCAATTTATTTTTACATTTTCAAATGCTATGTAAGGCTGACCACCATAATGGGAAGGCCACTTAAAACCAAAACCAAGGCTGAGACAGTAATTTAAAATGTTTTCATGGAACTGGGAAAAGAGTTTTTTCTCCTGGAAGAACAGCTGGTGGCCATCACTTAGGAAGGTCCTTGTTTATGTTTTAGATAAAGGCTAAGGTCAGAGTAACAGTCAGAAAAAAATGACTGATCTGGACAGCTAGTTTTTTAGATTACATGAAGGCTGTTTTAACTAAACTTACACTGAAAATGTGTGTCAATTTAAGCAACAAACTCCATAAAAGAAGGTTTCAGGTGAAATCTGATATTTTCCAACCTTCTAGTCTAATATTGCACCTTTAATGTCTAAAATACAGCTGTCACTCAGTTGATTTCCTTTGTTCTGGGAAGAGCTTAACAATGAAACACATCATCCATATATGTTTTGGATAAACAGTTTGAAAAATACCAGGCTTTCCTAACTTCTCTCTTCTGGTTGCTATTACTTTTGTACTTACACAGCAGCCCCATATAAATCTCACCCTCTGATACAAAAGCAAAGCCATCCTCTGCCTCTCTCATGATAACAGAAGAGCAGATCTTCCCTCATTCAGAAGTTCAGAGAAATTTCTATGGCTTTCAGATATTAGTCACTACAGAATCATTACAGAAAGCTGCATCACCAGCCCAATGGAAATATAGGAGGAAAGAACATTCAAAGATAGATCTACATCCCCCTGCCAGGCTCTTTTAATACAATCTTAAACTCTATGTCCCCTCCCACTCCTGACATTCCCAACTCCAGTCAATGAGATTACATGTACAGAAACAGCAGAAAGGTAACCCAACAAAGTTCTGGAACTAGAGAAAAGGTCCATACAGAACAGTTTGGTAAGGCCTACCTTCTGCTCCCAGAAAAACCAGGTAGAGCAAAAGGTAGGAGGCAGCCTGCAATTCAGTGACAAATTGCTGACATTCTCAGGGACCAAGAAACACTGGTTATCACGAGTCAAGCCTGACATCATCTCTGTCCAGCCTTAGACAGTAACACCCATCACATTGGCATGCCAAGCAGGTCAGGATGCCAGATGCCTAAGGATTTAGGAACTGATGTATCTATGTTATCTTGTCTGAATGGGCCCCTCCATTGGAAATGAGGAGGGAGACTTTCCTAAATCCAACTTCTGAAAGCTCTTCCCCCTGACTGCCTGCAATAACAAAGAAGTGTCCCATGCTCTATGCTGTGCAAATGGTCATGGAAACAAACATCACCTCAGATAGGTGATAGTGAACAATGGTCACAGCACTTCCTAGATAGAAGAAGATTGGTATTTCTAGGTGTCTGTCTCTCATTTGCCTACATGCTCTTTCATCTGTCCCTCAGCACAGCAGCTGCCCTCCACAAAGCCCAGAAGCTCTGGGAAGAGGTGCTCCTGGCACATCTCATTCAGGGCTGCTTGAAGGTCTTCTCCTGGCAATGTGTCATTTCCTTTCCAGCAGCAGATGCTGCAGTCACCTTAAAGTGAAGATTTAGTAGCCAGTAACCCAGCATTATCAGCAGCAAGTGATCAGTACAATCATTATAAGCCTCTGAAAAACACATGAGTATCATGAAAAATATGGTACAGAACTGTCTCAGGAACACCCTGAACTCTTCCCTTCTAGCAGGCTCAGCAGAGGTATCAAGTCCACCACCTTACTACCCCTGGCAATAACAAAACTGAACTGTCAGTAAATACAGAAAAATACACAAGGTCAATAATACAGAAATATCCCCATGATGAAGTAACTGTTCTAATTATTTAGCAGCAATTAAACAGAAAGGGAGCTTAATTTTTGCTCCTAGACCAGCTGTCATGCTTTTGCAAGAGAGTTATGTCTTTGATAAGTTTGTCTTATTTGTAGACAGCTCTGTGCTGACATACCCCATCTCAGCAATTATCATTCAAGTCAAAGCAGTAGTGGAAATTGTAATTGTGGAAAATGCCCAGGTAGCTCCAGGTGCCGTTTCCCTTCCAAAAACTCCTCAATGTGAGTTATCCTCAGATCATTTCCAAGATAAATCAGGAGATTCTGATTTTCAAAATTATTCAGCTCAGATGAGCTAAGATTCTCCTGCAATGTTGAATCTACTCTGGTTAATTCCTTTGGATTAGGCACATTGGTTTAGATACTACAAATCTGTGATTAATTTAGGTTTACAAATAATCCCATTAAATACAGCCTTCTCTTGTGCATTTGTAGAAATGCTGCTGTGTGCACAGGTTCATTATGAAAAGCAGATTTGCTGTGTGTTGCACATTGGAATGCATCAGGGAAATGCGTATGACAAAAGGCCAATTTAAATTAGGAGATCAGGAAACCAATCTCGGGTATATGATCAAGTGACAACTGATGAAAACAGGTTTCATTTACATGAAGGTGCTTAAAAATCATTTACATGCCTGTGTTTTGGACTGACAGCCTCGGTTTTCTCCCTGAAAAGTCTAAACTCCACACTTTCACATTCTTGGGAATACTGAAAATCAGTGCTGCATTTTCCCAGCTTCTTACTCCAACCTTAATGGCCTGTTCAGCTCACGTTGTAACAGCAACACGGGGCTGTCTAATGCACAGAGTAAAACCTACTGTTGTTCTATTTATTGGAACTCCAAAGGGAATCCCTCAGGCATGCAAAAATGCAAAAGGGGTAGGAAAAGGTCACTTAAAATAACGATCTTATTTTAAACAGATTATAGAGTGCATGGTCTTTCCTCATAGCAAAGCAAGTAATGCAGTGAGGGAACTGAGTTGCATGACTGTATCCACATATTTTGAGTATACAGTCATATGGCTTAAGAGGCACAAAATCTAAACAAATTCACCCAAGAAACACATTAATACTAGTGCAAACAAATGAATGTTTAAATTAGAATGAGGCCTCCATAATGGCTTTGCCTTGTTATTTTGAGGACTGATGAGGCACTGCACACATCCCATTTATAACCATCACCTTCTCCTTTCTCCTTGTTAGGAGCTGTTCCGCATCCATGGAGTCGAAAGGGTTTATGTCTTATAAAAACAACTGACAAGCTGTGTTTCATGAGGACTATACAGTCTAAACACAAGTGTTTGTAGCTACATTTCCATGGTAACAGTGAAAAAAAGAAATCGGTTATAGTTTTCTCAGAGTTTGATGTCCATTCTTCCCTAGACTATCTGGCATAAGATTGTTTATTGCTTTTCACCAATGCAGTACTGCAGAAATATTTTTAGCTCTGCTAATTCAATTTCATATTTAAATCAATCTGAAAATGAGTTAACTTTCAGTCTGCCAAAGGATGTCAGGCAAACCTTTGACTGATTTGATTTTACTTTGGCTTGTGATGATGGAAAGATTACACCCTGTAACAACAAGGAAATATGTCCCAAAGATCTAGAAGAATTTCATTATTTTATTACTTCATTATTTCATTTAAATGTCATTATTAGCCTTCTGAATTTGATATAAAATGCTGCTGTTTGTGGAACTGCAGAGCCTTGCACTATCTCATCAGAATCCTGAATAACAACATAATTATATATTCAAAGCAGATTGAGAAACTTACTTATACAAGTCCTGCAATATTACAGGAAGCAGACATAAATTATTATATTTTGCAATAACTGAGGCAGAGAGAGGTGGTGCCTGGTTATTTAGGTGCTCATTTATAATTAAATTGAAGTCAACAGAAGCTAGTTAACTTCAGTCATAGATAACCTGCCTACCGATATGTAGAATGAGTCTGGCGGAAACAAAGCTCCAAGCTCAGTATTTCTTGATTCCCAGATAGCTTCTATAGCTAGAAGGCCGTATTTCTGCATTATTTGATAATATAAATTGTTTAAGAAGCCTATTATGGCAAACCACATTGGCACAGTCTTCAACAACAGCTGCTTAAGAGCAGACACTGTACTGCAGCTAGATGCAAGAGCAATGCTGTCTCCAGTTTCATCCTAAGGCTTTTTGCCTCTCTAAAAAGAGTAACTGATAAAAAGGTTTAAGTTATTTTGATAAGAACACATTTAGGGCTGCTAACACCAGAGATAAGTTTCCTGGTTCATTTGCAAGGTAGGTACGGAGATGGAATGATAGCACAAGAACTTCCTCATGTCCACCCAAAGTGCCTGACTGGTGAACCAAGTAGATGATTTTTCATTTCTGTGTCCACTTACTTTTAACAGCAACCTTCTGTAGCTGCCAGCAAAATTAAAGGGTGTTTTTGAGGGACCCTTTGTCCTTGAGACTGAACCATTTCAAGGCTATTAATATATTTTTGAAACTTAGAATATTTCCTCTTACATTAATGTTTTACCTATGATTCCAGGTTTAGTGGCAAAGTAGAGAAGAACCATTATTATTATCATTTGAAGAGATCCCCTCAGGGATTGTTTGTTTGGGTTTTTTTCCCTCCTATTGATCCACCCAGAAATGCTTATGCAATACTAGAGCTTGACAGAGAAAGTCAGAGAGCGCTAAGTATAAATATAAAGAACAATCATCTGAAGTTGTAGTATGACTTCTTCAACCAGTGCTCAGAAGATTGAAGTACGTGGAGGATTTTGTTAATATCGATTAAGGAAACTTCATATATGTAAATCAATAGGATTCTTAAGGTTAAGGTCAGGGAAACAATCTTTTGCCTGCTAATAACTCTTAATGTATAGCTCTTCCGCATTTCTGAGCAGCGGGAAAAACTATTATCTCCTCCTGCAGAAGAAGACAAGACACTAGGAAGAGTCATTAGCCCAAACTGATGCAGGCAGCCTGTGACTAACCTAGGAATTATATTCAGTTCAGTGCTGTTAAGGTCCTCCTTTGAGGAATAAGCTTCTGATATGAATTGCAGAATGCAGTTTTATTTTCCAGTAAAGAAGGACTGTATTGGATTTGTAGAAGGATTTGACTCTCAACGCAGTTTTTATAAGCACTGATTTCTCAAATGTAACTAACCTGGACTTTGGTTTGAAACATTCACTCTATTTATATTTTCACATCAGTATTGCATTCCTCTATACTTCCTCCATAGTTTTTTTTTCATGGGACTAAATTTCATGATCTTTCACTATGCAATTAATCATAATTCACCCAGAATATCAGGGAAACCAATTGCAATTTACCTGAAAACAGTCAGAGTGAAACCCCCAGCCTCTGGCCCCTGGAGGACTGAAGCAGATTATGGGCTAAAGGTGCTGCACAGGGTCCTCTGAAGGAACAATGAGCACAGAAGGCAGTTTGGGCCCCCCTGCAGCATGACAGGTCTGGTAGCAGCACTGTTATTAAGCAAATCTATGATTTAAATGCTGTTTAAAATACTCCTAAATCTTGATCCCAGAATCCATCAGCAGCTGATGGATGTTCTGTTATGGCATACAGTAAAGAACTTATTGTCTACACTGTTTTGTCTTGGATTTTTTGGATGTCCCTACTATGATGCTAGTGTCCCACTTTTCCAAAGGGATACAACAGAAAAGAATTTACTGATGTTTCAGTGATGTAGGAACATATGGTCCTAGATATTTATAGAAAGAGCCCTGGGACTTCCATATATTAGGAAAGCCTGCAAGCTGTCATCTGGGAGTCTGAAGACTATTTTCTGTCAGTGATAACATTTTATCTTTAGGCTTTAGAATTTTCTCTGGAATATATAAAGCTGAGAATAGTGCATGCAATAAAGTCCTTTTTTTAAGAACTCTATATACAAACTCTCATTTGAAATGTGATCAGTACTTGTCAAAGAAATTTATAATTAGAAAGTACTTTTATCTCTGTCTTTTTAGCCCAGTTCATGGCAGAAATTCTCAGTTTCTGGACAAGACTGATAACTTGTTTTGGTGATGCATTATAGGCTAGCAGTTTACAGTATCTGCCATCACAGTTCTCATGGAGTAGCATGAGAGTCAGTCTTTTGCCGCACTCTAGCTGAATACACAGCTGGCAGAGGGGAAAAGTAGAAATTTTTTTTAATTATTATTTTACATACTAACTGTCCAGTATTGTATCTTCTCCTCGTTTCCATTAGCTCTGCTAATATAATACTAAGCTTTATGTGATGTGCAAAAAAATCCTTATTAAAAAGTTTCATGTGAACACAAGTTACAAGTAGCCTATGCAGCTCAACATGGAACTTCAACAATCTTAGCCCCTTTCAGTCCTACACATCCTTGTAATTTTTACAAGGTGGTTTTTTTTGTTAGTATTGAAAAGAAAGTTGAATGTTACATCTATACTGCAGATCATGTCAGAGTTTTATACAGATGAAAATATTCTGCCAAACTCTATTAAGGTGAATAATGAACACTTTAATCATATTACTTAAATGTTTTGTTGGTTGGTTTTTTTTCATCAATTTGAACTGTATCAGCAGGAGATTCAGGTTCTTGCTGGGAACAGGCTGCTCTGTAGTGGTCCACTTATGCTGCTGATAACAGTGACGGATGAGATTGACAACTTGCCAGTTTCACCCAGGAGTTTCATCAGATAGCACTCGAGGAGAATACAGCCAAACGTGAAAACAGTTCTTATGCAGTAACATGGCCTGCAAAATTATGATGAGTCCACCACAGCTCTGAGAATCATTATATACTCAGGTCTCAACTGCATTATGTTTACTTTGGTGAGAATCTTAATTAATGGCTGCTAAATGAGATAAATCAATTCCTTAGGACTTGCAACGGAACTTGAAAGATTCATGGATTTTGACCTAAAGAAGCATGGTCATTCATGAAGCAACAAAAAACCTTTAAGGAAAAGCTTAGGGATCAACAGTGGGGGAAAAAAAATGCAGAAAACTATGAAAGCCCTCATTAATCTAATTAGAGGTAAATCTATAATACCTGGGTATTCACTGTTTATTTCTCATGTCCTTCTGCTCTATCATTTTGTTTTATTTGCATTGCTGCAATGAAACGCATTGCCACATTCTTTATATAATGTATGATAATGTTAAGCAGACAGTTGGACTTGATGGTCTTGAAGGTCTTTTCCGACCTTAATGATACTATGATAACATGTATTACATAAAAATTTTCTCAAACCACTGAAATTAAAACCAATTGATTTTAATTCTAAATAACCTTTTTTTTTTCCTTAGTGATTAAAGCATATGCATCATTAAATCAAATTTTTAACTCCTATATTTATGAGGGTTTTTTTAATTCACTCTCAACTCAGTAACTTTACTGTTTGAAGGAAGTGAGACCATCACAGTAAAAGCAGAAAATATTAATGACCCAGAGACTGATAATTCTATAATTGCTCACAAGATACAGAGCCAGAAGCCTCTGTTACATGATTACACCGAGGCATGATTTGTGCATGTGTGACCAAACACATGCTCATTTGTCTACTTTTGCACCTTTAAGCAGGTCTTGGAGTAAGTATCTCTTTTTTTTTGGCTAGCAGTACATGCATTTATTACTTTGGGGGGGTGTGCACGTGAACCATCTATGCAGGAATGCATGAAGATTTGCCTACTCTTCCCTGGGCCTCTATTTGATGAGCAGTGAAGAACCTACCTGTATAGGTTGTTCACCCAGTGGCTTAGTTGCACAATGGCCAACTACCTCAAGATGTTAAAAACCAACCAACCAAACAAACCCGAAACCAAACAAAAACCGAATGAAGGCTCCCAGATCATTCAATTATTCTAAATACAAACAGACACATTCACACACAAATTGTGCCAGGGGAAAGGGAGAAGAGTTGCTGTTTTTAAAGCCTCTGCATTTCAGTTCAAGTCACATTTCTACCCTGTCTCCGGGAGATAAATCTATAACCAAAGTACCAGTTTTCAAAACATTTGCAATGGTGTGAGCACTGGCCATACAAACTTTGATATCCCTTTACCTGTAAGAACTCTTCAAAAATACAAAAAAAAACCCCAAAAAACAAACAAACAAAAAAAAAAAAAAAAAAAAAACCAAAACAAAAAAAAAAAAAAAAAACCAAAACAAAAAAAAAAAAAAAAACCAAAAAACCACCCAAACAAAAAAAAACCACAAACAAACAAAAACAAAGATTTGACCTACTCTTCCCCGT
>JANIJG010012916.1:0-37746 GCA_024611175.1 Megaceryle torquata | reverse complement strand
GGTGGATCATAAGCATGGAGAAAGCTACTGAAATGGTATTTATGGTGAGATCCTTCAAAGGCAAGGTACAGAGAGGGGCATGGCTTGCTTAGGTTAGCAAAATGCTCTGATGAACTGAGACCAGATTCAATAAAACTGATATATTTTTCTTGCAATCTCAGTATGTTCTGTTGTTTTTTAAACTAGCATATGAGGGCTTTAGACTGAGATAAACACAGCACAAAACATACAAGTGATTCCAAGCATCCTGGATAACTAACTGGCCTGTTAAGATGTTGTCATTCTTAATATAGAAGGTGCCATGTTTGATCTCAGAGGGGACAGATTAACACAGCAGACTTGGAAACTTTACTCTAATAGCTATCTGTCAAGGGAGTGATGACATCTTAGAGAATTGCACTTTGGAGTAGTGAGTAATGTTCAGTTACTCAGCAGCTTAGTCACCTCCATATGTAGACAGCTATGACAAAGGTTAAGGGTAGACCTAACTTTGTTCCCACTAAGTCAGTGATAAAATTTTCATTAATTTTACTAGAAGAAGAATCAGGATAATTGTAGTCTGACACTGTCACAAAGATTAGTTCATTGTTCTGAAATCTAATTATACTTGCAGAAATAGTGCTGGAAGGCAGAAATGGATGTAATTGCATGGTATATTTATTAAGATCAGGTATAGAATATCAGCTTTTCTACATTAAAATACTTTTATCACCTTCTCTCCACTCTGCTGCTTTTTCTTTTTTCTCTTCTGAATTCACAAGGTCAGTTTACCCTAAGTTATGATTCCAGGATTACTAGGACAGGGATGATACCTGTACACATTGATAAAGCTCACAGCACAGCTGGTCTTTGACTACTTGGGCTCCTAGATGTTACCATAATGCTGATGAAAGGATATAATGTTAAATTAGCTAATTCTAAATTAAAAAGTGAGGGGAAAGCATCTATCAGTCTATACAGTCTAACTGTATATAAACACTATAGCAATTATCATAGATTGTACCAATCTCTTTCCTGATACTATAGCTAAAACCAACATATTTCAAGATATAAACCAGAAGCACAGCAAGGGATATTTTTATATAATTTTTTGATGATAAAGAGACAGCTTATTTTTAATGAAGGTACAGGAGTAGGTATACTGATAACAACTATAACGAAGACAGATTAAACTATGATATACTCAAGTTCATTCACTTTTCTGAAGATGGAACCTTCAAAAGTCTAAACAATCCACAAACTGGCATTGCGAGCAACTGGTCTGCAAAGATACCACAGGATTTTAGTTAGGGAAGAGAAAATTTGAAGCTTGTGAAACAATGGGTTAAAACTGGCTCATATTAAGAGACTATGACACACTAAATGCTAATTTTAATTCAGCCAGTAGCTCTTTACAAATTTGAGTCTTTTAAAATAGTGTGTTGTGATACATAAAAGGGTTTGAAGTTATGCTAGTATTGCAAAGTCAGTATTTTTAGTTAGGATAATTCATAGGTGAAAATGTCTAACAGTAGAGATTTACCAGTTAAAGCTAGTTTCTACATTTAAACCTCTGGGCTAGAGAGAAAACAATCCAGAGGAACCACAGAATTTGTAGATTAATACTGTATTTCTCTTGGAGCTGAAAACAGAATCTCACTGTGTTTTCACACCAGACATTAGACTAATTCAGTTAATAAATACTAAGGTGATGGTAGCTCCTAATACAAACTGTAGAGCTAGAAATACATCTAGCTAATAATTCTAATATGGCTGTTTGGAAAACTAATAGGAGTGTCTGCATGATTTATTTATTTTTAATTACATTTTTATTCAGTCAGCTCTGCCCATAGTTTGCTCTTGCTGTAGTACCATATGAAAGTGAGTGTTATTAGTACCAAACTGCCTTCATATAACAGAATATGACAAACTAAATTATATTCAAAGATATTTACCAGTCTATGGACTCATCTCATATAGCATCCTTAGTTTTTTGTAATACACGATCTAATAAGGATTAAATAGAAGCAGTCCATTCTGGCCCATAAATCCAAAGGTCCTTTCTTCTGAAAGGGTAACCAGGGTTTGTGAAAAATCTTTAATAACTATCCTGAACCTTCCTTTCACTGCTGTAAATGTTTTTCTCCTGACTGTAGGGAAAAATACACAAGCCCTTCTGAGGTAAAAAAGAAAACAAAACAATGGAGAAAAAGCCCTTGAGTCTTACTGCAAAGTGCATTTACCAGGGTTACCACTATACCCTCACCCAGGGTGTACTGAAAGTTTAGCTCTCTGTAAAGCTAACCTTTAATATTTTCTACCTCCTATTTAGTTTACATATAATTACCTTACAATAAAGACCACAAATATATAGGTGTGAAATCAAAGTCTGGGGGTTGGGTGTTTTTCAGCCTGTTCTGTGGTTTAGTGTCTTATGAGGAATATCTGAGGAAAAATACTTAGTTTTATCAGTTTACATTCCTTTTCTTATAGTTTTCTACCTACCATGGGAATAAAAAAAAACACAACCAAAAACACAAAAAAACCCCAACTCCCCCCCCCAAACCACACCAAAAAACCACAAAGAAAACAAAACAACAAAACCAACTAAACAAAACCCCAACCAAACCAACCAACCAAAAAAAAAAAAAAAAACCACCAAAACAAGACTATCACTAAACTAGACTATCACTAAAAGAGTCATTAGAAGAACTCAAAGCTTCCTTATTAATTCTTCTGCAATTACTTACTGAAGTATTTCCCTCCTCTTACTATCACAGTGCAAGGACTAGTGGCACTAATTGTTGGTAACGTAGTAAGAAGCACCTAGGAATCTACTCCTCAGACAACATCAACATATTATACTAATAGACAGCAAAGACAGAATAGGACAAAAGCTCACTGTTCCATGCAACTTACTGTAATTCTCCTTTAGCAGGGTAGATCGGATACCATCATTGAATAGATTCTGACAATATAGAGATAAGAACTGAATTAAGCTCCAAGTTGGAACTCTGCATTTACTAACAGTACTTAAAACATGACTACTTATCACTAAGTGTCTGCTGTAATCACAAGCAACCATTATAATTTTCCATGGAGCTGAAACAGCATTAAAAAAAAAAAGGAAAAAAACCCAGTTTGTTGTAATCTAGTTTATGAGCTAACTCCACTTTTCTAGGAACAGACATTTCCTTCTTTTCCTGTCTGGGAATGCTCAGCACAATGCAATATAAAGTTACAGAAGAAAAATTAAGATGTAACCTTTTTTAAAAAATAGAGTTAAATTATCTCCTTCCTAAGATACAGCCTTAAACTCCTGAAAATTAATGTTTGGTTTTTTCCTTGACTTTAACAAAGCAATTTAGCTGTAATTGAAGTGGAAAGTGACACTGCATAATAAGTAAACAATTGTGTCATTGCACTTGTAAAAGTAACATGAGTTATTTCTACAGTCATCTCCATTAGTAGAAGGGGTTGTCAAGACCTAGTATTACATTCCTTACTCTAACTTCCCCACTCTAGTGGGAATCCTGCTTGGTAAGAGCTATGACATGAGCTATAGAGATCCATTTTTCTTCAGGTTTAAGAGGCAACAATAGAAGTCATTAAAACATGGTGTAGAAATTGTCCTGGGACCATATGAGTTACTCATAAGTCAAGACAATGAAAAAAAAAAAATCTTTTAGTAATTGTCTAATGCAGTACATCCTTATTGGTTTACTTCTGTGTAAACCAGCCTTACATTTCTACTGACGTCAATGAAAGGGTAAAACCTGGGCTTTTTAGTGTCATCAATGAAAGTGCTAATACTCTTAAGCAGAAAGCCTTGTGATAATATCCTTTCAGTGAGGTCAGCTAGAACAGTAGATTTTTAGTCGCTTCCTGTCTCTTACAAGGAAATTTTAGCTTCTGAAAAAAGCAGCCTAAGGTAAAACAGAATGTTGAAAAGTAGGCACCCAGTGAGTTCTCAGTCAATAAGTAATATGTACAGACTTGGACAAGGCTGGCCATTATCAGCAAATATCGATTTTAGTACAAAATCTGTCCAAAACAGAACTGGAAGATGGTAATTCAGAACTGGACTTTAAAATTATTTAAATGCGGAAAGTTCAAATAGTGGTTTATCCAATTTTCAGGTGACAAGAGTAAGGAGCTTGGTACTGCCATCTAAAATGACATTTTGTCCTTAACACATAATACAACCTACTGCATCCCAGCATAGACTCCAGAAAATACTCTGAGGTGAAACAAGAGAAATACATGGACAATATTATATTTGAGGGACACGTGTTGAACCTGAAAATCTTGGGGGTGAAAAAATGCAAACCTATTTTTTTTTTGGTGGTTGGGCATTCAGCTCAACCTGCCACTGAAAGATATAAAAATTAATTCCTGTGTCTCTGGATGACAGGTGAAGAGTTACAAGCAGGCAAACAAGGATGACCTAAATTCTCATGCTCTCTGTAACAGAGATCCCCAGCACCACGCTACCTGTTCTTCTGAAGTTTCTGTACCCAGTGCAGTTATCTTGCAAGACTACAGAGATCAGTTTAAAAGAAAGAAGCACACAGAAAACATAAGTGCTCATTTAACTACTATTAAAACTACAGCTCAACTAGGGAAGTAAACAAGTAATTGTTTTCTACTTTTTCATAAATATTTATTCCAGAAAGACAAACCCAGAGATGATTACAGATAATCATATATGTAAGCTCTCAGAAGAGACCACAGATACTAAATGTAGCACAGGGTACTGCTGCAGAACATGTGTTTGTGTTTATAGAGTAGTCCTTAAAGAGTGATGATGATTACATTATTATAATCTCATTTTAAATCTTTGAGATAAATGCTGACTTTGTATTAATGTTTGGTAAGCCATCAAAGTTACTAATAATTCTATCTGTCTCTACAATTTACTGTGGTTTGTGTAGTGTCTTGATGCAAGCCGGGCAGATCTGAAAGTAAATCACCACATCCAAGGCAGCTGGAAATGTAAGTGGCCATCAAATTATTGTGGTACTCAAAGAAATTGACCTTACTATTTCTGATCTGGATCCTTCATTCGTAACCTAAGTTCTGCTTAGATTGGAGATCTCATCCAATTGCTTTATTTTTTTCTTCTCCTTCAGAGGGATATTTATCTGAGGAATATACAGGCTAGATGGAAGGAATGAAGGTGCTTAACTTAATTTGAAGGTTTTAACCCTTAATTGTGATATGTTATCTGAAAAAAATGCTAAAAATATTGAATTATTAAAAGTAGAAAGTACATCCAGAAATGAAAAAAAATAGGCCCAAGCAAAAAAAATAGGACTATAACCTTGGTTGTTCTCTGTAACTGCACCCCGCTTCAGTTATCCCATTTGGGAATTGAGGATAGTTCTATCACTAGGCAAGTCACAGGTTCTTTTTCTCTGGAAAAAGTGAAACACCATTAAGTATCAGTCTTTTGACTTCTCTGAGATACTGTGGTGAAAATGCATCTTCCTTTAAAAAATTTTGTCATATCTTCATATTTATAGAGGCCACATGCCAAAACATCTACAGACTCCGTTTACTATTTAGAGAACAAATTGGTTTCTTTGCAGGAGAATGCAATGCACAGAACTTGCAGAATGCACTGGCAACTGCGCCCTGGCCAAATATGGGGGAAAAGATTTCCACCCCCAGTGAAAACTTGCATGTTAATCTGAGCTGATGCCTGCTGCACTTGCTGGCCTGCAATGGATGTCTTCAACAGCGCTGCTAATAACATAACAGGAGATTCTTAGAAAATAGTTTATCTGACAGCTGAAGTAGAAGAAATCCTTGTGATACTTGTTACATGTATAAGAGTATGGGCTGTGGAAAGATTTATCAATACCAAGAACGGCAAGCATCCAGAGGCAAAAGAAAAGAAGGCACCAAGAAATGGGCTGGTGTCCAGATGGATTTATGGCAGGATTTGGATTTGGACAAGGAAACAGGAATCTCACTAGGTCTTTGTTAAAAGCTATATTTCTGGGAAATGTAATGAAAGAACATCAACTTAAGTGAAGAAAAAAAATATTTGTAAATGCTAGAGCAAAAAGAAAAAAAATACAGTGGAGAGTTTTAGATGTGAAACCTTAGTATTTCTAGTAAAAACTATCTATCTATTCCATAAACTCTTGAAAAGTTTCAGGAACATACCAAGAAATAACAAAACTACAGCCAAATCCAAACCATT
Organism: Megaceryle torquata; assembly: GCA_024611175.1. NCBI lineage: Eukaryota > Metazoa > Chordata > Aves > Coraciiformes > Cerylidae > Megaceryle > Megaceryle torquata. The sequence goes on along the minus strand of JANIJG010012916.1, from coordinate 31,556 downwards.
CTTTATAAAGATTATCATGGCAAGCACTGTAATATGATGATTTTATTAATAAATTGTAGCTGGTATCATTGAAGTATTATTTACTCTTTCTTAATCATACACATATTTACATGCCTCACTGTCAAATAAACACAATAGCCAAAATCCATAAGGAATTCTAATTGAGAGATAATTTGTTCAAAAGGACATGTGGCCTTTGTTTCCTTAATGACACTGGAGAGGCTGTCAAATTAACACAAGAGAATGACCTGTGTATGACAGCATCTGAATGCTACCATTTGAGGAAAGAGTATGAAAAAGATGTGAATACTTCGAAAATGCTTAAGTGATTTGTGGTCAATATTAAAACCTACAGGTTTTTTGATAGCATAGCAGATTGGTATTTCCTTTTTTTATTCAGAACATAAACACCAGACATTGCTATTGTTTAAGGAACATCCAGGGTAAGAGTGGAAAATATTGTCTGTGTTGTAAATGCAAGAGTCTAGATTTCTGACTAAAACTGAGGCACTAAAGTTATAGAAGCTTTGGCACTCTTCCAGCAAACACACACGTACAAATGAGCTAATGCATAAATTCTTTCAAAGCACAGTCTATAATTCAAACTATTCTATTATTTACCTCACTAATGTGTAACTGGACAAAATTAACACAAGGACATAGATTCTTCTCAAAGTAGATAAGCTACACATTAATAGGACTGAATGCAAAGGAATACCTTACAAAGAAGCTTTCAAAATAACCTAGATTTTTCCTGCATTGGCAGGGGGCTTGGATTCAATGATCTCCAGAGGTCCCTTCCAACCCCTGCCATTCTACAATATTTTTACTTTCTGCCAATGTTTGCAGTACATCTTTTCATGCAAGTTATCACATCTGTATCCTACCTCAGACTCAAAGTTTGCTAGCACTGATGTTTCTTTTCCTAGACTAGTTAATAGAGCACCTCCCATTTCAAGCCTACTAATTCAACTTCCTTCTGCCTAGGGCACCAATTTACTCTTCTCTACCATTTCAGATATCCTGGACATCTAAGTTCCAGGTAAAAAGAGGTGGACATCCCTCCAACATAGCACAGCTACCTGCATGGGCCTGTTGTGGCCCTTTACAGTCATTCCCCAGTGCAAAAAAATTCCCAAAATTGTAAAAGTAATTCCATCTTCAAACAAATTATAAGACTGTTTTAAAGCATATATTACACACTCAACCACCCAGCTTCTAACATCACAATATACAGAATGCAAAGGTATTTCAAAAGATAGGACATTAAAAAAAACCAACCAAACAAACAAAAAAAACCCCACAACAACAACAACAACAACAACAACAAAATCATCTAACTGAAAACCAAAGGCCAGAAGCATTATTCTACCCTGGACAGTACACTACCCAAGTCCTTTCCAATGTTCCCTGTTCCCAAGATCCTGCTCCCGTTCAGTCATCATGGCTTCAAAATACAAATGCACAAAAGTAGTTCAAGCATCAGGTAATTGATATTTGTTACAAAAAGCCCGAACATTGTAATTTTGTAGATTTATACCTGGACGTAAGTATAAAGATTCAAACAAACCCAAGAAATAGACCACTTTCATGAAGACTATGAAAATGGAATTTTTCTTAAGATTAAGGCACAATAATTAACAGCTGAAAATCATATCTTACAAGTGGAAAACATCAGAAAGCCCTAACAGACACATCCCTTTATGTCTTTCTCACTGCTTCTCTTTGTCATGTCAGCACTAGCTGAATCATTTCCCTTTGCTCCTGTAAAAAAAAAAAAATCATCTTTGCATTTCACTGAGGAGTAAGCAGTCTTGAATCATTTTGCAACTATTGTGGAACAAAAGCATATTCAGTGACCATTTGTACTTGATGAGAGATGATGACTTGAAAGTAGCCCAACTTGACTCAGTCTTTCATTAATTTTCTTACAGGGCAACTAAGATTGGCTTTGCCCATCATGAACTTGTAAATGACAATACAGATGCAATGCTGAATGCCAGGTTCTTTTTTCACTTCTTAAAATATGAAATTAACTTTGGTATAAGACACCGCTACATTTTGGTTTGCAGCTGCTCCTTGAAATGTAAGTTAGAGTGGTTTGCCACTAATGGGCACTATGGACAGTTGAGTCCCAGAGGGTCTGGATAGGGCAGTTACACAATGCACGTCATTGCTCAAAATCAAGGGGAGAATGAATTTTGCAGTTGCAACAGAAAGCAGCATCTTTTCATCTGTCTCCCTTTAGGACTAGCAGCACAGACAGTACATCAAATTCTAAGGTGGCACACATGGATATAAGTTGCACATTGATAAATGAGTGTGTAGGATAAATGATTGGTAGAAAACATACTTGTGTATTAGGCAATCTCTGGCTCTACACTCATCCATGGAAACTATTGATATCAAAAGAGAATGCACCTGTGAAACTCCTATGAATCTGACAGTTTTGAAGACAACATGATAATACAGATATCTGGCCTCATATTCCAGTCCTTAGATCAAATTGTCAAAATTGATGGTTTCCTCTTCCATAATATAATACTGTTTCAATGAAACTCTTCCTTTGTGGGTTATTTATTACTGGAAAGATAGATTACCTGCACACTTGGACCTGTGGAGGGGGTTCTGTGGCACCAAGTGGATACTGCAAAGACTTAGAAACCTTTGCTGTGGTGGTTTAAAGCTGCAACATTCTATTGCTGATTACAGAGAAAATTTATTTTAACCTACTGCAGCAGTAAGACAAAAATCCTTTTCTTTCACAAAAACAAGGCTTTTACTGCAGTCTTTTATTTTGTTTTAAAAATAAAGTCAGCTGTTTCATAACCAAATAGAGAGAGTAGCTCTTAATGTCACAACATCATATAGTTAAAAACAACATGAACACACCTGAAGAGCTAAATGTCTGCTACTGAGCTTAAGGCCTCGATAGCAATATATTCTTCTTCCAAAATGCATACATGGCAGCCTTGTTGAAACAGTTAGGCCTAAAAATTGTCTTAGCTGTACATGTGTCAAAGGGGCTGGCAACCAGACAATCCTATTTACACTAAGCATCACAAACATCAAAAGTTCATTGTGATTTTTCTCCCTCAAAAACTACTTTGAAATCAGATGACACTGGGAAGCAATCTAATTGTAAAAAACAGGAGGCTATTTCTAATGACCAGACCTGTTAACTCAAGCACAGCAGCACAGAGGCACCAGCCATTTGTCACTCTAGAAGCTACTTGTCTGCAGTGATTCACACTCTGGTGATGTCACCAACCAACCTACCAAAATAAAAAAAATTATCAAAATCACCCTCCACATAAGCTGGACAGGAATGTTTCTTTTTCAACTTGAGTGAATCACACCTAGCTTGACAGCAGATGGGGAATCTACTATTGCCATTGTGAATGAAAGAAACATATGTGAAAGCAAGTGCTGCGATTTAAACATTCATCTGTGTCACACAGGGCTGTAGTGAGCTGGCTGCAGTTGATAAAGGTTGGCACTCAAATCGCCTTGAGCCAGTGACAACTGCTGAATGGTACACCACTGAATGCATTAAAGAGAGCAAGGTCAACAAGATGACTGTGATCACATTTCTTTATAAGCAATTACAGTGAGAAGCAAATGGGATGATTCATTCCTAAATCTAAATAGTATCAAGCACTCCAAAAGCCAAATCCTGAACAGTTTGAAAATTAGGGCTGGAAGGAGCTTAGCCTCTCATATGAGAAACTCAGTAATTTGTACTATTGGGCTTTATAACTTAGCATTCTGTCCATTTGTGTCAGTGGGGCTGCATTCCCAGCCTGTGTCCAAAAGCATGCTCACAATACTGGGTGCTGGGAGCAGGATTATGCACCTTGGTTTAACAGATATTGCCTTGTTACTTTTACTAATCCACAACAGTTTGCTTGAAAGATTAATCACAATCTGAGATTCAAAGGTAAGCAGTATGTTACTACTTCCACCACTTGCTCATGCTGTCAAGTAAGAATAATTCATGGCCTTTTTGCATCCAATTTTTTTGTTTGTTCACTTTAGAAGATATTTCCCAGCCATGTATCTTATTTGTAATTTGATAAATACTAACATGAATGATGCATACTGATTGAATCTCTTGGAGTTCATGGACTCACATGGCTTAGACTTTTTTTGTAATCATCTGATAATATGTTCTCTGCCCTTATTTCTACTTTCCAGTATAATAAACTGCATTTGTTGATTTGGTTTTTTTTATGGAAGGCTAAAATTAGGCATTTTTCTTCAAACTGAAGTTGAATCGATGCAATGCAAAAAGGCATTATATTGCTCCTGTTTCAAAAATGTCTGTTTTTCAACCATGACATGAGTCGGACATTGTAAGATTTCTTTTTTAGCCATGTTGTAATGCCACAGCAGAGACTGCGTTTTCAGCTGCTGTCTCTAAATTTATACTTACAAATTATCAGAGATGGGTTCCATATGATCTACAGTTTTAAACAATTAGAGAACAGTTGAAAATCTCACTCTGTAAAGTCTACACTGATTTCCTATAAGGAAAGGGATTATGATTTTTTTGATTACAAAATTTCAAATTCATAGAATAATTTAGGTTGGAAGTGTTCTTAGGAAGTCATCTTCTGGTCATGTCCAATCACATGCTCAAAGCAGCTGAATCTAGTTTCTCAGGGAGTTATTTGTTTCTGTTCTGAGTATCTTCAGGAACATAGCTACTTCAAAGTTGCACATGTTCTATATAATAAAGATAGACTATTTCCTACTATTACTAGGGTTCTCTAAGACAGAATGACTTGCCTTCCAATATTATGGATGTTTAATGTGATCTCTAGACTTCAGGTAACACCTGCTGGCTTCTAGTCTGAAGCATTATAGTAGACGTTTCCTATGAACCTAATTTCTTTCACATCTCTAGACATCTGCCCACTACTATAAACTATGCCACCTTACCACATTAGAGTTTATAATTGGCTGCAGACCAAAATGGGGCAGAAGATTAATTTTTTTTTTTTTTTTTACTCCCCTTTTGGTAACTATGCAAGTAAAACACAGTGAAAGCGCATTTGGGCCTTACTGTCAAAGACTACACAGCATTTTCCAGATGTAAATAAAGGTAGCAACAGTGACAATACTGCACAAGTGAAAAAGGAGTCACAGGAGGACTATGGAATTGGTCATCACCTGGACCTACAGCATCATAGTTTTCAGCACTGACCATATAAGTCTGAGGAAAACAGCCTTTGATATATACTGCATACTGATCTTTGCCTCTGGCCTTTAAAGTCTAAATTGTTGTACCTGCTATTGAAGAAGACGTGGCATCTTAAAATAGAATTAAGAACAGATTGCCAGAATGGTTTTTTTCCTGCTGTTGTCAGGGACCTACAAGATCCATTTATAAATATTGCTCACAAGTTTCTCCAGGCCCTTACTCACCAGTGTGGAAAGGCCAAGGACTGTTACTGCTGCAGCACAGCTGAAGAAAATTATTTCCCCTCAGAGAAGAAGGCCGTGACTTGCTTTACTCTTATATTAGCCAACTGGCATCTGTGCAGAGTTTCCTTGATGATCCTTAATTAAGGCCTCAGATCTGCTTCTATTAAAGGTAAGATTAAGGTGGAAAATTAAGAAGGTCTGCTAGATAAGTTGATTTTACTTTGAAGCTGGAGAACAGGATACTACTGAGACACAACCACTGTTCAGGGCAGACTAAGTATTGTAACATGAAATGTTACTTCCTACATTATTTCCACGTTCTCCACTCCTTATTCCCAGGATAGTGCTTATTAGTGCTTGATTTCTCTGCATCTGAAACAATTCACAAAAATGTGCAAACCACGGAGCCTGCTCTCCCCAGTTGCCTTCATCATGAAGAGCTCAAATCAAAATAAAGCTCAACTGTGACACCTGTGAGGATGATGCCATCTACCTACTCATGAGGTGTAGAATTCCTGTTGGAATGAGGCTTCGTTTTCCTCTCCAGATAAGGTGTTATGCAGTAAAACAGAATTGTAAGCTTTTAGGTCATATTAAGCTCCCACTTTGGACTGAGCACAGGCCAGTGCCTATACTCAATAAGTATGTAATATGTTAAAAAAAAAAGCTCCTCTTCAATTCCTACTCCCATGCTTGCACCAGATTGAATTGTACGTGATGTAAATAGTGGTTTCTCTGAATCTTTCTATGACTCCTTGAAAATCAACCCAGTAATACGAAACAGCAAGTATGACATGAAGTAAATAAGCACAACCAAGGAGTAATTATTCAAGCACACATAGATTGAACATGAACAATTTAAGCTTCCTCCTTTGATTTGCAATCCCAATTACAACAGTCGGATGCCTGTGAAATGTGCCTTCAGGGATATGTCCTTTTTTATTAAGGGGACTACTGCATCAGATCAACTGTCTTTTGACAAGCCTGAACATAGGAAAGTTATATACTGGGCCTTGTCTGGCACATCTATGGAGTGATCTGGCAGTACTGCTTATGGATATCAGTGGGTAAAGATGCTAAAGGGAATGCAAAACTCTGACAATAAGAACAGTAATTACTGTAGATCAGGTCCCATGTAAAGGGGAATTAGCTTTAGTGACAGAATTTCTCATGAAATTTCATTATTTCATAGGTATCTTCTGCATTAAGGTCCTGACCCTATTCCCAAGATCCTACATGAACTGGAAACAGTTGAAGCTGGATGATGGTCTAATACACAATTCGCCAGTTTAACGAGTTGGGGGTTTTTAATAGCTAATGTACTGCAGTGTGTTTTGGCTGAGTCCCTAAGATGCTTCAAAAGCCCAATTATATAAGGGCAGTAGGCACTTATTTTTAAGAGCCCATGATTCAGTATATGCCTGGGTTCAATGGTCCCTATAATGTTTTGATGTTTGTTATAAAAATTGCTGTAGTGATTCATTTGCATGTATTTCTCCTTTGTTTGAAAGGGAATCATTTAGAGTGGCTATTTTAAGGGCTGTTAAGTGGAACACCCTAAGTGTGAACACTCTGAAAAGATAAATGGAAACACTGAATATTTATGCTATGCTATTTTACTGTGTTTCAGTCAGTAAAATCAGATCACTATCCAACAACTCATTTTAAAAAGACAGCACTAAAAGTAATAAAATGTAGGAATAATTGACTTGTTGACACAGGTGATGGTGTAAAGATAATTCAAGGGCACAATTCTAGCACATTTACAAGGCTGAAAGTCTGCTGAAACAATGGCAAAATAAAGGAATGCAAAAGACAAGACTATTCTACCCTCAGGCAGCTATTTTACAGTGTTCTTGCTTCAGCCATAGCTGCATCTAAAGTGATTTTGGGTTACACCAAACTCTTTATATCAGGATTCCCCCAACATTATGCCTACACAACTGCTTGTGGGGTTACAGTGCAAACCCAATCCTTGAGCCTTGTGCTAGCATAAAGGGACAGTGAAACATAGTACAAAATCTCCCTGAATGAGCTTTGATGCAGAAATCAGACTGATATCAAAATACAGCCTCACAAGACTGCAGACAAGATATTAACCTCAATTCTATAGGCAATAAAACTATGGCTATGAATACACATACGTTACCAAATTAGAGCTGTACTTCATTCAGTACCAACTCAGGAGCTGACTGGTACTGCTGTTCATGGGGTCCACATGTAGGAGTGTAAGGACAACAGCAAGCTTGAGTGATAATCACAGCTTCATGTTAGATGCCATTATCTCTGGTAGAGACTTAAAGCCTTGAACCATAAGACTGAACACACAAATGAAAATTTCTTAATTTCAACTAGTATAACTTCAGATAGTCTTCTTGCCCATATACAGATCCAGTCCCTTCTCGAATCTAAGTTCTCAGCTGTTAAATTTCAAGGTTCAGAATCCTCTGTGCTAAATGGTCAAATGCATTCTTTGTTAATAGTACTTAGATCAGGCTCACACAGGCTGATTGGTGCATTTGTAAAGTTTATGATAAGTGTTCAGTTTCTGGCATAACTTGGGTCTCTAAGTGAATTCTGGAAGACAGTTTGTACGCTTATAGTTGAAGTTAACTATTAATCATTGCCTATAGGTTTTGAGCAGTGTAACAAGTTATTTTCTCCTACTGCAAAACATATTGGCTACCAAAAATGTTTGGCAAATGTTTTTATAAGCACAGACAATTGCAGTCAATATATGAACTAAAATTCACTATTTAATTGTTTCAAGTTGCTCACCTACTTGTAACAGTGTCTAGTAGTATCCCATATTAGGGTTAAACCTTCATTCTCAGAACTGAAACTTGGCTGCTAAATATAAACTTGAGCTTAATCCAAGCTCTTCCTTCAAAAATGTTAGTTTATACAGCTGACTGTGCTAACTGGGGATGGAAAGCTGTTATTGCTTAAAAAGGTCCTTACTATTTTAAAGCAACTTTGCCAGCTCTTTCTTTGCTGTATCCCTCACTGTCACATTGCTGGTCATAGCTAAAAATTCATGGAATATTTTTTCCTCTCTCCCAAGAGCAGTAGGTGAAAGCAATGAAATGGTTAGGGGTTTTCACAGCTGACACTCTGTATGTCCATCTACATGTTTGGCTAGGAACAATGTTGGATGAAGAAACATGGGCAAAAATAATCCATGAAGATTAAGATGAAGATAAACTCTTAACTTGCTAGTAAACATCTCCTAGAGCACTAAGAACACTGTTCCCCTCTAAAGAGGGACACCCACATCACCTGGTACGACAGTCATATCATAGCTACTTTCCTCCTCTTTCCCTGGGATGCAACTTGATCTAGCCTTACTTGTCCTTTAAAGTCTGATCTATCTACTGCTGGTAATAGATTCATAGAATTGACTGGGCTGGAAAAGACCTTTAAGAACAAGTCCAGCTGTTAACTCAGCATCATCGTTTGCCACTAGTCTGTATTCCTATACCCAGTTCTTCACTTGTGCTTGGTTATACTTCTCATGGATTTCCAAAATGCAAAGAAAGCACAGCTGATCTAGCTGCCAGCTCATGACTTCCTACACTATTAATATTCAGAAACACTTGCACACATTTCTCCCCCCTTTATTCCCAAACTGGTGAAGGAGGTATAAATAACTATCTTGCTGCATGTTAACAATGACCAAAAAGAGCTAGAAAGTTTTGGTCAATATTAATAAATTATAAATATTAAGACTACCTCACATTGGACTTGTGTTTTTTAAGAGCTACAGCTCTACATAACAGACTGCTGGCCTGGGTCACACTGAAGAACAGGAATTTAATCTCCAGTGTTTCAGACAAGAAGATGCTTCCACATGAGACAATTTGATCTTCTGCTCTTCTTATTTCATGCATTTGTCCATGACAGACTCCCTTCTTTGGAGAAAGGCGTGCTTTGGTCTCATCTTGGTCTCAGTGACTATCAGCTTGTGTACTAAGGACAGACACCACAAAGAAGCAGCTGAGAGGGCAGAAGGCAAGCCTACAGTGATTTCTGCAGTAATTTCAGCTTCATCATTGATGTCATTGCAACTGTAGGTATGTAACTGCCCATAAAACAAAAAATCTGAATCTGTTTTTTCACCAGAAAACATATGTCCTTTATTTTACAGCTAATAATATTTCATTGCTAATATCTAGTTCTGTTTATTTCCCCTTTATTTCCTTAATTAAAAAAAAAAAAAAAAAAGATCAAAACCAGTGAGGACTTCTACAAATTATTCTGGTTAAAATTTTTAAGTAATCTTTAAATATTTTTTCTTTTAATTTTATTCCCCCAGCGGGTTTCCTTGTGCTAATTAACTTTCTTCGTATAATCTTCTTGGAAGTAAATAAAAAAAGGCTCATGAGACAATGCTGTTACAGTTCAGAGTATGCCTTTGGCAAAATGAGGTAGTTATTTTACAAAACACTTGTGAATGGATGGACCAGCAAAACTGTGCTGTATTCACTTCAGTACATAACCTTGTTACTGGGACATGCAAAATTTAAAAGCCAAACTCAGATATCATGAGGAGATTTCCTTAGGCCAAGAAAACAATTATTAGAATTGTAATTACTTGTCATCCTAGTTTGAAAGTTTGAGTTAAAAAAAGTAACAAGGTACGAGCTGGAAAAAGCCAGAGTCTGGGTGTTGGAGTTTACTCCATTTTCAGTACAAGAAACATCACTCTTCAGGGGTCAGATCCCAGAAAGTACAAAAAAATTAACATGTTTCATGCACATTTAAGTCAAAGGTAAGACTCCTCTCAATTTGGATAAAAGCAGACTTAGGCCAGAGAGAAGCAGCACAAAATAGAACTTAGTCTGGCCTTCGTGGTAGCCTAATTAGGTAGAATTTGTTTGTCCTTTTCCCACATAAGGTACCTGTTATTAGAAAATAGCCTGGTGCCACTGATAAGTAGCATTACTGGGTGTGGTAATACAATAGAAGATTCTGATCACATTGCCTCTAGATAATTAAACTGCATTTCTTCATTGTACAACTGACAGTAGTTTTAAGCAACGATTTCTGAAAAAGAAAATGTTTTTATCTCTGTTTTCTCAGGTAGGAATTTCTCCTCCCTACCCTCTAGTTTCTTGCTCCTAGTTATCAACTGACAAGATCAAAAGCTGTAAAAATATTTTTCTGCTCCTTATGCTCTGCAGTCCCATGCAAGCAGGAAATAAGGACAATTACTTTAATAAAGAACTACATTAAAGAGCTACAGATTTGTCTGGAAAGTCTTTTAGCAGCTTTACACCTACTGTGATTTTATGGGACACAAAGCAATTCAACAGTAGCTGGTGATTAGAGCTTATAAGTTTTATCGTTCTATAAACTGTATAAATCCAATAAAGTTTATTCAATATTGCAATTAAATGCCCCTTTGGTTTTATCTGATAAGCTAAGTGATCTGTAAGCCAAACTGTTCACTAATGTATTTCCCTGGTTACTCATAATCTGTACCCATGGCACGGCAGACAATGAAAAAGCACTGTAAGAAATTAAGGTACTAGCATTAGCGCTCATTTCATCTCCTCATTCTTCAATATTGAAATTCAGTAAGAAGAAAGTACTATTGAAGCATATTGTTCTTTACAGCTATAAAACATCAACGAGCAGACCACCAAATGTGAATTTACTGGGGGCCATATACTGATCCAAATGTTTAAATGGCCAAGAAATCTCTTCTGTAATTTAAATCCTTATTTTGGTGCCTGATTTCTACAGGTTTGTTCATGCTTTGTCTTGAAAGATTCTGCCCATCATCTGGAATAGCAAAAATACTTTGTCTATCTTGAGTGCAAAGAAAAGCTAGCAAGGTTAAACTAGCTGTTCTACTTTATAGTAGGGTAGTGTGGGGTAGTCATGGTGCATATCAGCTGATGAATGGTAACTTCTCAGAACAAACTAAATAACTTTGCAACTGTTTAGCTGTATCCTATACACCTAAGTTAGCAGAAAAGAGGAATTCTCCTCCAGAGACCTAAGTTTTTAACAAAACGTGACTTTGCTGTTATCTACATGGCAGATGCCAAAGATCCTAGGGATCTCTGGACCCAAGGAAAATTTCTGTTTTGGTGGAAAAGGTAAGTGTACCTATTTCTTAAATGGCAAGTACCTTTAAACCAGCCTCAGTTTTTCAGCTACATGTACAGGAACCAGGCTTTTCAAATGGGATAGTTTCATAAAACAAGAATTACCATTCTTCCTTGAACATTAACTAGTGTCCCATATACCTCCTATTGTGAAGGGATGAAGCAAGGCAGTTTACATGTCAGTCTTGCTGTTCCCTTCCATTATGAAGAACTATGAACTGTTTTGTTTGTTTATATTCTGTACCTGTCCATAAATTCCTTTTATACTTACTAAAAATATCCTGCTTTTGTCACTCACAACTTTTGTAAATAAGAACATGCTGTCTTACTAGTCCAAGGTAGGAAATATTTTTCATGACTAGAGTGAAGCTGTTTCTGCACTAGAAACCAGCAACTACATATTCACAATATAAGAAAGAAATGACCAGTGAGAAGTCATGTTGAGTCAACCAGCAGGAATTCAAATACCCCCCACCCCTAATAGCATTAAGCATCCTCTCATTAGCTAATCCTAAAGCTGAACACGATCAACAGCTTTCTGTAAAACTGCAATCTATACATTTTCATCAGAAAAGTTAGTTTTATGGCCTGATGGAAATTACTTTAAATAAATGCAGTCTATGCTCACAGTGGTCAATTAGTGGAATAAAGCTTCAACCCCTTTTTACTGGGCTGCTATTTGAACAATCCTCCATAGAAATTGAAATACAGTCATTCAGCTGAGAGTAGTTTTGCCAATTTAGACTTCTGATTTATAATTAATAGAAAATAAATACCCACCCTGAGTGGTTTACATGAGTGTTTCTGTGCTTTTCTAACAAGGAAGGGAATTTTGTATGAAGGCATTTCTCTTGTATTGTAATGAGGGGAGGGAAGCTTTCTTAGAATTGAGGCCGATTGCATAGTTATGAACTTGTAAAATAATGAAATCCATCACCTGTATATTTGGGTTATTTTCAGTAACTCTTAACTAGAAATATAGCTAAGATACAGCAGCTATAGGGCAGTGAGATAGTGGAAGTGCACCCAGGGGCATGCAGTGCACTGCATGTTCTGTTTATGCTTGGTACTGAATCCTGCATAGAAATCAAACCGAAAATGAACAAACAAAGCCATGTAAAGAAAAAAAATTACATTTTTCAGTCATTTTGGGGACTACAGAATTCCATCTTGGAAAAAGAGATTACTGAAATTATGGTAGAAATATCATGGGAGACAGTTTTATAAACCTGTGGAAGCTTTCAGGACTGACCCATCCCAAGGTTTTCAGAAAAATAATGCAATAGAGGAGTTAAAATAAGGTAAGAGGTAGGAACTCCTTTAAGTTCATTAGATGAGGGTTTTTTTGGGGGGACAGAATAAACTAATACCTTGAACAAAGAGGTTCTGCAAAGTAGACACAAGCTTTAAGAGAAAATTTTGATGAAATTTACATTTTGCTTACTGATAAAAGGACCAAGTTTAAATCCATAGCATTCGGAACAAAACAGACACTCCCTGTCCTTAACCAGGGATTCTTACCCTTTGAAAAGCAATTAATCATTTATATCTTTTTAATGTTTTAAAGACATTTAAAACTTGTTTCTCGTGTATATTTCTGCCAAATATGAGTAAAGTGTTCAGGAGATTGCAGAAAATATTATCATCTTTTAATGCTACTGGATGCTGAATATGTTAGATGTCAGTCAACTAGTCCATCTGATTAGCTTCTTTGCAAAGTTTAATTTGTTCCAGGAAGATTATGTATTTCCCAGCAAAATTATCATTAACATGCTTAATCAACAATTTTTATGCTGTTGGGTAAAACTTCCACTAAAAGATACTCAGGGATTCCCTTTTTCTTATGAGTATTTATTTCACAGGTATCACAGTATTACAGGGTGCCAGGGGTTGGAAGGGACCTTGGAGATCTTCAAGTCCAACCCCCCTGCCAGAGCAGGGTCATATAATCTAGCACAGGTCACAAAGGAACGCAGCCAGGTGGGTTTTGAAAATCTGCAGAGAAGGAGACTCCACAGCCTCTCTGGGGAGCCCTTATATTTCTTTACAATGGTAATACTTAACAAATAAATGAACCAAGTCTCTTACAGGTATTTGGCACATATTTTAGATTGAGCCCTTTGCAGAATACTATTTTTAGTTAGAATCTAAAATACTTTAATGCCACTTCAAAAGCATCCTCAGGAGCTATTCAGGTTCACTGTTTCTTGTGAGGAGCATCACTGCAAGGATGTTATTGTATTTAGTTGTGAAACAGTAGGAAAGTTATCCTTTATTATTATATTCTACAGCTGGGATTAAACAGGCAATGAGCAACAATATCTAATTAGCCATGAAAGATCAAAAAAAAAAAAAAAAAAAAAAGACTGAGGGATAGATAAGAGGTTAGTGGTCAGTAAGAAGCAAGTTAGGTCTTTATAGTTTCTCAAACAAGAGCCTTTCTACACAAAAAGTAAAGGACTGCACCACAGCTCCATGACTGAAGAATGTAATGAAACAGATGACACTACCTAATGATAAATCTAGAGCTATGAAAAGATCTAAGTAAAGCACACTGATTAGTCCTATGTCACTTGCTTTGGGCAGCCAGGTGTTGTTTATTCAAACATAACAAGAGTTGCCTAAATTGCTTTACTGTCTCTGGAACATTATTATTTTACTGAAATCATTAAGATGATCTTCCTATTTTTAGCAGTCCAGAAAGCATATTCTGCCAGAACTACCTTTACATTCAGGCAGCAAGCAGTTAGGGGAGCTGAAATTGCATTTTTTAAAAATCTAAAGCCTGACAGTTCAAATATCAGATGTTTATAGTGACATGCTGATGCTTTTGACAAATCCTCTCAATCTTCCATACATAATTTTTGCTTTCATGGCAGAAATGTGCAATACTTGCTCAGACCCAGAAATAACACCAGCTAAAAAGGGGCCAAATAAGACAAGTTTCCAGTCCAAAAGCAGCTTAAAAATGAGCTTAAAAATTATTAAATAAACAAACCAAAAATGAGAATAGAGCCACTAGTGTACAAAGAATGTAAACATGAAGTATATTTTTAAACTTTTTCCATCCCCAGAATGGTGCAACACCTTAAATAAGGCAAATGTTTACTCTGGAACTGAAACAGGTTTGTAAGCACCATCTTGATCTCTTCAATTGATACATCTCTATTGACAAACTTCTGTAAGTCTAATCAGCTCAGTAAAAGGGTAATGATCCATTACTATCCAATTTGTGGAGTTATAATATATTCCTAGGTGTACATATGATTACACATTTTGATCTCATTTGTACCTACAAAAATACATATTCAAGTTCTCATTTCACAAATATATGGCTAGTTAGCTTAGTAACTACACTCAAGTAGAAATCTGTGGCAAGAAAAGGCATTCTCAACTCTTCTGACAAACTTTATCACCTCCTAATTTAATTGAAAAGTCAGGTTATTCATGTGCACCCCAGTCTTTTGGATTGAAGATTCCTTCTTTTGCTTGTGCACTTTGGAACCCAACAAGACTTACAATTTCAATTGAGGCATTAGCATATGAAATATTTTAATATTTCTACTATTTCTAATACTAGCACTTAACAGGAAAGGTTAGTGTAGTGCAATAGTGGTAAAACAGAGGTTTAGTTCTGCACAATTTTATTCTTGTTTCTATACAACAGAAGTAGCGTTCAGGTTTTTATATATAGTCTCATATGCAAGTAAAAGTCAGCAATTTTAAATAGAAATGCTATATATTTAAATATTTTTATTCTTGTAATTAGCTACAAAAAACCAAGAGAAATATCTTTCTGAAGTATCTGTTTTAAGAGGCAAAATGTTCTCCATGGAAACTTACTCTTCATTTTCAAGATTGCTCTACAGATCGTCCATCTCTAGAAACATCATTAATGACATATTACACCTGAACAGGTGTAGTCATGCAGATTGCAATAGAGTAAATACAATAGTTTGACTGATATCCAATCCATGCATCTATTCTACATATACATATGAACTCTAGTATTTTTATTTAAATGTTATTATTTCCTTGAAAGCTACATACATTTCATGAAAACCTATTCTCTCTAAATTGTTTAGTAATCGATTGTACACTTGTAATATCCCATTTTGCTCCCCCCCCAACCTTCAGGTGGGGAAAAGAATAGCCATATTAGCTCAAATCATAGGTTCATTAAGCCAAATAACCTGGGAAAAATACAACAATAGGGCTGCACGTAGAGACATTCCTGAAGAATATTCTCCAACACCAAGGAATTTGCAAGACTTACGTGTTGGACTTTGTGATCTTAAGGGTCTTTTTCAACCTTTATGATACTAGGATTTCTCTACCAAAAGTACATAGGACTCCTTTTCCACTTGCTTAACAAAGGCAGGTGGAAAACACGGGACAACTGGGTGTACTGCAATGAAAAGGGTAGCAGAGAAGCCTGAAAAACATGGGAAGAACGTGGGGAATTGCAGTGAAGGTTATGGGAGATGTGGGAGAGCTGAAGATGATATAGTGAGATGACAAGGCTTTGTGTTTATAAACTAATGCTTTCGTGGCCTCCCGAGCTGCAATTCAGCACATGCCCTGCAGGCTTCATGAAACCAGATAGCAGAACAGTAGAAAAAGTACAGAAGAGAACCACCACTCTTTTTTAGATATAAAAGAACCCTATAGAGGAAAAATTAATGAACAATTACAAGCACAGAAGACATACCAGTTACAACTCACTCTGTTTTCAGCATCAAATAATCCCTAGTCTAGATTAATCTCCCATGTAGATTTTCTAATGTCTAATAAGTACACAGTCCAGCTGCAGCTTTTCTAAGTGCACATTCAGCTCTTCCTGCATCATTTCTCTACCATATAGATTCATATCAAATTTCAGCCTTCTATAATTTACTTAAAGTCTATCAACCACAGGAAGTAAATCCTTAGACTACCAAGTTACATTTATTTCTTCCAGTGAGTGTGGCAGTATTTCTTTCTCTTTCAGATCCTTTTAGGTGGTGTCTATTACTTCTTACTCAGTCAAATATTGTCTTTCAAGTACAAGGCAACTCTACTACCATCTCGTCTGCATACCTGGAACATTTTGCACATACCTAGTTTGTCTGAAGACAAAGAGCATCCACTATTGATTTAAATTAATTCAATACACACCCATGATATGCATCCTAAAGCTGTCCTTTCACAGTCATTTCCAATTTCAATAAAATCACATTGTCACTGAAAAAACCCAGATCTTCCAAACATCTCCCATCTCTGGTGCAGAGCAAGCATTCACAGACAAGCAGTGAGCAAGAGAAACAACAACAGTATTTGACAGTCTGCTGCAGGGAAAGGATCTTTTCAATCTAGACTTGAACTTTCATTTTTTTCTTGAGGCCTGACAGTCTCACCTTTTGACTGCTTCCCATCACCTAGTTGCCTTACTAGGCAGAGCCAACTGTTTCAAACATCCAGATGGGGCCTGCATACCCTAAAAGTGAGTTCCTCGTGCTATTTTCTTGCAGATACTGCCAACTTAAACAGTCCTGTTCTCAGCTGCATCCATGTTACTCCTTCCACTGTGCCAGAACAACTGATGTGCCAAATGCATGGTCAACAAGATCAGGAAACAAATCCGCCTTACAGCAACATAAAAAAATAAATGCTCAAGTGTTTTAGATGGCCACAATTTATTCCAAATGAGTCTTTCACTGCTGTCCGCAAAAGGTGGTGTCAATTAACAAGTTTTAAAAGATGAAATATTTCCCTAGATTAAGTATGATGAGTCAGTAGCTCTGCCTGCACTGAGTGAATATGCCATGGGATTAGAGCAAAGGAATCCTTGGATAGAAAGATTAGTAAAAAGCCCATATTTAGTATCCAAAGCAGAAACAGAAAGAGTAAGAGTACACAAAAATGGTAATAATAAGGAATCCAGTAAAGTGAAACAGCAAAGTCAATAAGATACCTTTCACTTTGAGGCTGGGAATGCATTTTCATTTTATGCCTGGCACAGTGGGAATCCTAGAACATATCTGGGGTCTTAACTGCTACAACATGAATAGAAATAGAATAGGAATAAAGACTCACCCCTCACCATACGTTCTCAAAACCAGCATATTCTCAACAGCACAAAGTCACCTTTTGGAAAAAAAGCAAGCAAACAAAAACATTTTAAATAAATCCTCAGGCAAAGTACTCATTTCACAGCACTTAGCAACTATAAATCTGGTAAAATCATTCCTTTGCTTTGTTCAAGCCATTGAACTTTTTAGTTTGGAATTCATCTGAAGAAGCCACGAGAAGCAGACATTGCTATGGGGAATACTCTAACTGCCTTGAAAGAACAGTAATTATATAAATATTGTTAGCAAAGCACCAGAGAAGGGGCAGAATTACCATGGTTATTGAAGTCTTCTTGTGGCCACATGAACTGCCCATGAAAGCAATCCTTAAGATAGATCATAGATATCTTTGCATATCATCTGCAGGACAGGTGAATGCAAAAGAAAAAAAAAACAACAACATAAAAAAAGACCCCAAAACAAACGAACAAACAAAAAACAACCAAGACCAACCAACCAAAAAAACAAACCAAAAAACAACCCTCCCCCCGAAAAAAAAACCCCACCAACACACACCAAAAACCCACAAACCAAAGTCTCTACATTTTTGTGCTCTCAGATATTTACATGAAGACCATAGCACCACTGCTATGGGAACTGAAAGCTGAATTCACTTATGCTTTCAGAATTAGAAAAAAAAAAAAAATCCTGTTTCAAAGATTAAGGAAAAGTCTACATCTGTGTTTAAAGTTATCAATTGTGGTATGTCTCTAGAAGTGAGTGATTAACTAGCTTGGACAGGGTCTTATTTTTGTAATAAAAAGAGCAACCTCACAAATGACACTGTTAGCAAACCCTGATTAGGAAAAACTGTTCTTATTCCTTCTTTCCAACCTGTCCTTCAGCCAAGTAAATATAGAGCACACATTTAAAAAAGAAAGCTAAATTTGGAAGGCATTGAAAAGGTAGCTGTAAGATTTCCTTTCCTGCTGGCCAGGGCTCCCTGTCACTTACAGAAAGGGCAGCAGAACTACAGAAAAACAGAAGGAAAATGACTACCGAGGATGAGGCTGGTTCAAACCTTGCCCTTTGATTCCCGCTGTTTGCTGAAACCTTTTCATGAAGGCAGCATTACTGTGTTACAGCAACATAGCTACTTGCTAATAGCCTCCTTAAAAGAGAAATAGAAAGAATAGCAGAAACCAGCCTTTGGCAAAGTGGCATTTTAACATTTGTGTACCAGTTACAGATTAACCATTGGCTTTGGCATACCTGGCACTCCTGAGGGGTTTCGCACAGCTGGGAGAACAGCAAGTAGCCTCTGGCCAGGCACAGCCATGTCAGACAATGCCTCACTCAGCCCTCAGAGCCAGATGCCACAGAGTGGCCCTGTACGGCACTGAGATGGCTGCCTTGCCATCAGTGGTCACAGCCTCCCAGAGCTAGACCTTGTCGGGAAAAACAGTCTCCTGATCAGGCAGATCTACAGTAAGCAGAGGTGTCTGAGGCCACAGCAAAATGTCAGTCCACAGGTAAGGGTACAGATGAAGATGCCCATAGCAGGCACTGCTATGGCTGAGCTGAATACCAGTACCCTCATCACATAGTGTAGGGAGAGCTGATAGCTCCCACTTGAGCTTAAATGGAGCCCCAGGGCCTGTTGACAGGGTGGGCCTCTAGGTGAGGCTGGTCACAGCCATAAGGGCCTCAGGATGTCTTTGGCAGTGTTCATAGGCTGCCTGCTTCACAGTGGCTGCCTGCTTCACAGTGGCTGCCTGCTTTGACCAGGAGGGGGTTATCACAGGCTGTGGTATCAGCCGGCCTGCAGTGGGGCACTGGTGGGGAAAATGGCCACCTTGGCTCACTGCAGGTGCTGGCAGGCCGGGTGCTGGTCTGCTTCAGTGAGCTCTGTCCTGTCTGGCACAAGCAGGGTGCAGGCCCGGCAGGGAGACAGACATCCTCCTCCTCACTGGCAGTCACTGCTTCTCTATCTTATGTGGCCCAGTGCATCCTTCAGCCCCTCTTCCTTCAGTGCACAGAAATAAGGGAAGTAGGCTGCGGCTGGGCAGCGGGGGATGTCCCTCTGTCCAGACTGACCACACGTGGCTATCCTCACAGCAGTGTTGAGACTGGGAAGACTTCCAGCAAATGCCAGTTAATATTCAGGTATTAAGGCTTTATAAACTATTCTATGTGATTTCTGTTGAGCAGCTTCAATTTAACTGCTCTGTAGGGAAGGAAATACCAGCAATAAAAAAGTAAACAAATAATCAGACATCAAATTACAGGTTGGTGGATCCCTCATGTAAAATCAGATTTATCTAATTGCTTTTTGTATCAATGCAGATGGTTTTCTGTTCACAATAGGATTAACAGGGAAAAAAAAAACCCAAAAAACCGATTACTGGTTAAGTGTGAAGGTTCAAACTGAGTAAACTTTAAATTGCAATCAGCAATGCCCCAACTTACCCATTGCATTTTATAAATAACATTTTAAATGTGTTATTAAGGATTCATTATTCACATAAGAAAGAAATAAGGAATTTAAAAATCAGTGTAAACAGGCAATGAAAAATTCAAAGACAGTATATTGGAAATGTTATAAATTAAAAAAAAAAAGCCATCATCTAAAAATATCTTGATCTATTTAGTTTGTGATGTGCAGTAATAGCAACAGATAATTCAATCTATTCTAAAATTTCTCAGACCAAGGCAAGAGGTTACCTTCATCCCTTAATCATTAGAATACAGAGATACTGTTTTGTTGACCCATTTACAAAAATAAAAAGATTAATTTGTTTTAGATCTTAGGACAAAGATAGGGATGAAGAGAAGCAAGGGCTGGTTAATGTCATCATCTTCTGCTAGTACAGAATCAGATCTCCAAAGGGTGTGACAGATGCCAATGAAGACGCCCACAGTTTGTGCCTCAGCTTTTTTGCCTGTTTGCTCTGAATTCCCCCACGTAGGTGGGAGTTCCCCTCTGAGTCACTGGGTATCCTGGCAGCCTTCCTGATTTCATCCCACCCACAGCTTCTCTCCAAATGAGCGCTCCCTGAGCAGCCTCCTTTACCAAGCACAGATACTACAATTTTCTGTCAGCACACCGTGTCTTTGTGAGTGGAAGACCTTGCACAGGAAATGCTTTAGCCTGTGTCAGTTGTTCAACAGTCCCTCCAAGGGCCTTACAGATTGTGTAGATTTATGGACTGTAGCTATGGTTAAAATTCCAGTTGAGGAAAGGAGTACATATTAAAAAATCCTAGATTATTAATTTCAAAAGATGAATCTTGGTATCTACACACAAGAGCTTTGTGGTTTTGTCTGGGAATGCATCTTAGTGGAAAGTATCATTTTGTACTTTATGCTTTCCTATACAGAGCGCTGTGTGGCCTCATTTCAGACCACATCACTTCATCCCCAGGAGCTGGTAGAATTAACAGAATGCCCTTGCCAGTTTAGCAGAGATGACAGGAACTAAGAAGCTGCAGGACTGTGACAGAGGCAGCTGGGTACAGTACACAGGCTGCACTGTCCTTAGCAGTGATACAGGAGCTCTTAATCTCTAGAGTCCTCCTTATGACACCTTTAACTAACAGCCATTGATGTCAATGTTTTCTGCATAAAAAAACCCACAGATCAAATGTTTGGATGCTCCAGGTCTTTGGTCAAGATGTTTTTAAGTGGTATTCCAGAAATAGCACTAGCTTTTATTTACTCTGTAGCAGTCCACATTAATTTGCCAAGTGCCATTACATAACAGCAATTAATTACATTATTTCTTCATTACTAGCAGTGAGCATAGACTGTTTTTTGCAATGTGCTGAAATGTATTTCTGAAGCTCTTCTCAGTAGCTCTGAAGGGAAGATAAATGAGGACAAGCAGAGTGCCTAGATTAACAACAAATGATAAACCCAGGCCCCTTCATTGAAGCCAAATTAAATATTCTGTTGTAGGCCTTGACTTAATTCTAGCTACTCATTATTTCTCTTGCACTTTTTCATTAAACAGATTTTAAAAAATATCTATGTCTGACATGTGAATGGGCTATACACTTCCTTTGGACATACGTGCCTTCAGAAATTATTATTGCAAGCTATGGATAATTTCACATGGCCTCAAAAGTTGCCACTAACTTTGCTGGAACTGAAATTTAATTCTCTATAGGGAGAAAAACTTGTGTTGTTAAGAATAGTGTTTTATCTACCTGGGTTTAAATACTACAAGTTATATCTGCATGCAAATGACTCCAAATATTACTGTCAGTACATGATTCTTAATTTTCATCTTAAAAAAATATTTCCTTGCTTCCTTCCTTTTTAAACTTTTCTTTGGCTATTCCTACATTTTAGAATGTTGATGCGTCCAGAAATGTGTTAGTTAGTGTGTTGTATACTATGCTAACTTATCTATTATTTACTGTATTATATTGTTTTATCAGAATTGTACTGCCTTTCAAGCACATGTAAATAGCAGCCAACACTGTATTGAATTACTTAGAAGTATTTAATTCATTTAATCTTATCTGGTTTTGCAGCCTTAAAATCTTTCTAATTTCTTTTTTTAGAGCTCACTTCTATCTCTCTGAATCTTCCCTGTAATAACTTTTCTCACTTCCCCTACCATTCAGTCTCCTGTTTTAGAAAAGCCTCCTGTGTCTCCTATCTCACGGATACAAAAGCAATCCTAAACTACACTGGCCTGTTTTACCACTCTGTCATTGTCAGAGAAGGGATTTGCCAGATGTCTTAGATGTTTCATTATTCCCTCAAGGAATCTGGCCTATCTTAGAATAAAACTGAGATTGCACAGGAAGGACCAAATTCTGTTTTCAGGGATAATGAATTTTAGTGCACAAGTTCAGACAGAGGTTTGGAAATAAATTTTTATTCATACTGATGCAACTGGGGTCAGAATCTGGCTAAAGATCTACTCTCAAAATAAAAGTTTTGCCAGGTGATTACTAAACTGGATCCTAAACTGAGTCCCTGTTTGTTAAGCTCCTATGCTCTTAAATTGGTTTTAGCTCAGGTAGGTTCCGGATATGTGTGTGTGTGTGTGTTTGTGTGTGTGTGTGTAGGCATTCATGACACCTCTAGAGCATTTTCTGAGCAAAAGTTTGTTATTCACAGTGTCAGTTCTGCTCTTCAAGAGGCAAAATTCCAACCATGAGAGGACATAATAATGGAAGTAAATAGGTCCATACATGCTTGTTAAGTCACTTAACAATACAGTTCTAAAAAAGCCCCAAATACCTGTACTGCACTGATTTTTACATGCTCTTTGGGCTTAGGTTAGGGTCTTGCAGGATCCTCCTTCTTCTCCCCTCAGCCCTGATTATCTTCTTCATATCATGCTTTATTTCTCTTGTGTAGTGTATATCTCTTGGGTTTGACTGGTCCCCCAGCTAATTTTATTATGTTCCCAAGGAATTCCTTTACCTCCTTTGCCCCTGACAAAGCTTCCAGTCATCCCTGACTCTCACAGACCCATGGCCCTTGCAAGACAACACTGCCACCTGATTACTTTCTTTGCTCTGCTTTGCTGTGTTTACTGCATGTACTGAGCAGCTCAGTGATGCTCCAGATGAAGCCAGGACACAAAGAAGTTTCAAACTGTCAAAACATAAATTACTGCTCTGTTGCTTTTCAGTATTATTCCCTCATGTCAACTCCAAAAAAAAGAATGATGCATACAGAAAAAAAAGAGAAAGTGCATTCTTAATCCTTCCTACCATCCCCAATTATCTATGGGTATATATCTTCTTTTACTGATCTGAGTTAATAAGACTATAATACAGATAAGGTAGTCCTAAGACCTATATTCAGTATTCATACTTCCTGCTGTGAAAAATATTTTGTATTAGACATTTTAAAACAGGAATTAATGGCTGTAAATTTTGGGTGTGTGCAAGGGTATATAAAGAACTGTGTCTGCATAACTGTTAAAAACTATCTCTGTGTCTCAAACTGCCATCCAGAGGTCACTTTAGACCTTCCTACCTATTCATGACAGAGGTAGTTGAAAGTGCCTATTCTGATTAATTCCAAACCAAACCAGAAAAAAAAAAAAACATTCAGTGATCTCTGTACTGCACTTTCTTTTTCCAAAAATAATGTTGCACTTCATAAACAGGAACTTCAGTTGATCTGTTTAGGTAGAATGGGCAGTGACAGGACAGGCCTGAAGGCAGAATAACCTGATCTTTCTCTGAGATGGCATCTCTAGCAAAGCTTTTAGAATAGGGGTTGACAACAAAGGGAAGATGACTCTGATTCTTCTTCTGTCATACAAGTTATTAATCTGACACCAAATATGTTTTATCCATCTAATGGAGAAAAACAAACAAACAAACTGTTCATAGGTATAAGCAGATTTTTAGGCATGCTTACAGTAACAGTTTTACAAGGTGTTAATTAGATTTCCAGGACTGGAAATAAATATAATATGATCAGAGTTAGTAGGTCCAGAGCCCAATCAGAACAAACAGAAACTGTAATCTCTTAACTATTCCCTACGAAAAAAAATTTGACATGTCAGTACTGAAAGGAGAAATCCTCTGATTTTTGACATCAATGAATGCATAGTCCATAGTCATAAAGTCTGGAAAATCTGTCCACTGCTTGAGGGGAAAGGAGACAGTGAAATCACATACATTGTGAAGATCCATACAAATTAGATAAGCAAATTCTTATTTTTAGCATTTGCCCAACAGCAAAGACAAGGGAACAGCACATAAACAACTCAGAAGGGAACAAGTAACCTAGGCTAATCCAGGGTACATTGAAACAGTCAAGTTCCAGATGCAGGGTGTTCTCATATAACTGAGCAACACATAACTCATATAATTGAAGAAAAATCATAATAGGCAACCCAATAGGTAAAACAAAACACATATTTCTGTCCCTACCTTGCCACTCCAGGAGTTATCTTGCAAAATGCCAAGTGACTTTTGCTTAAAACTGAGGGCCAGAGCAAATCAAAGACTTCATTTGCCTGGATTTATGAGAGTATCATTGCCTTTAGCTCTCATTAAAGTCCCATTGAAGTCAAATGGGTTTTAGGAAGATACATCTCGGAGGATCCAGGCCTTTGGTACCTAAAATAAAACTTCGGCTTAATTTGAAACCAAGCACCAAATGAGTGATTTTGAATTTTTTTAAACCATCTGGAGATGACTGACATTTTTATTTATAATTTTCCCTGCTTTTCTGATAGAGACATAAAGATAGAACAACCCTGTATTACAGGGGATATGGAAATCAGTCTTGAGCTCCTTCACACCAACATAATTTATGCAGAAAGGATGAATAATGTACATTTCCACACCTCCTACCTGAGCCTTTACCAGAAAAGGCAATACTGCCAATACACTTCCTCTCAAGATAAAAAAATGAAGCTGTCCTCTGTTCTGTGAGTGACTGAGCAGAAGTGGTATCATTTGGAAGAGGAATCAGATCTGTAGAATCTGAATGGACATAAGATCTTTCCTGTTTGTAAAGAACAAAATTGCAGAGTGTAAGATCCAACTTGTCTCTGCTATTTCCCTAGAAAAAGACACTCAGCTTTCTGCTCAGCATGCAACTCTCCAGGTCCCTTCTGCTTGTTCTTCCAAATTCTCCTCTAGCACTGGATTATGAAGTCTACTTCTGAGATCAAATGACTAAACTTTAGGAATAGATATGTTCCTGAATCTGTCCTTGAAGACCAGTCATAATTCCACACAGGTTGAATTTATTCCACTCTTGTGGAATATCTGATAATGTATCATTTGATAACTTGCTCACATGTTTGCATAAGACTTCATAATGAGTTGGATAAGACTCGGTAGGAATAAGCAGTGTCTCAGGTTGTGTTATAACCATATAACATTTCTACTGTTACTGGTTGGCCAATGCCAGACAGCAGGGGTGTTGTCCAAGCAAAGATAACATTTCTTTGATTGCTCATGTACTAATCCCATAGTGCTACATATATGTAAAAGTCAAGGGGCATAGGTTCAAATAAGTCATTCCCTGTCTCGGATAAAATATAATTATAGATTATATTCTGCAATATATAGGTGAATATAGGATATATTTGCAAGGATATATTCACCTAGGAGTTAATCTAGTTTAAAATAGCTAAAATATCATCAGGATATGTTCATGCTATAACCCAAACTAAATTGCAATCCTCTCCACTGATTCAGTTTTGTTTGTAAGTAAGGACAGCAATTAAAGATGCCAGTAGCCTAGTGATGAGTATGTTCCCATCCTCCATGTGACTCTTACTTGAGCATTTGTGTTCTTGTGAGCAATCCTGTGATTAAATTCATGGACTCTGTAAAGATAAACTAATTTCTGCTTGCTCATTTTCTCTGAAAAATTATGTTTGTAACCTGGAGACCATACAATTAAGTGTATATAGCTTGAAGTAAAGCCACTCTTTCAAAATTACACACATTGTACCTCTCAAATGATGTTCTCAATCCAAGACAAAGATTTTTGTTACAATGGTCCAAACAGATTTTCAAAATTTTATTGCTTCAGGCTCTATAGGACAGAAGGAAATGCTTTATATATCTGCATTTTAAGAAAACTGAACAATAGCAATAAAAACATTTTCCAGAGCAGAATCTCCTGGAATATGATCTGGTTTTCATATCAGTGTGTGGCAGTATACCCACGCACTGCTTGTAAAACAAAATCTAAGGAAGGTCTCAGTACTTTACTTGGAACAGGTCAACAAATGGCAGCTCTGCAAAAGACAGAAGTGCTTATTAGCTTTTTTCATCACCCTTTTTAAAAGGATCAGTTGCAATAGTATGGACCTAACAGAATTAGTACCAGGGGAGGGAGGGATAAGATCTCAAACTGAAAGAAGAAAAATACAGATTAGGAAGTGTTCATATCAGCTGGTGCTGATGAATTTAGTCATCCAAGGAGATTTAAAGAAGGAACTGAAGCACTTCTGCAGCTCATAATAGTTCTCTTTAAAAACTGGTACCCAAGGGTACCAAGTGAAAAAAAGGAAAAAGAAACATAGTTCCTATTCTGAGAAGAAGTGAAACAGGTAGCAGCTGGGGAATTATAAATCACACCTCTTAATTAAAATGCTGGAAAAATACTTAAATGTGTTCAAACCCATGGGAAAACCCAAGGATTCACAGACATCAAGAATATATTGTGAGCAAATTCTGTCAAGACAACCTCATTCCCTTCTGTCAAAGGGAACTGGCCCCGTTAATGGAGATGAAGCAGTAAGTGCTTGGTCATTGTTTCATATAATATACAGAGAAGGAAGTGTCTTCTAGATGAAGCTACTGTAGGATGGGTGCAGGACAGTCCGAAAACTATATTGAGATTGCAATCTTCAACAACTCCTAGTGAAAACTGAAAGGCCTATCGAGCTGGCTTCTGCAGCCTTCTACCCCAGACGAGTACTGCTCACTGTTCTCAGTTGTGACTTGGAAGATGGAATAGACACTGTGGCTATTAAATTTGCAAATGCTAGCAAGTGGGGAGAGACTGCAAGTGCATAGTATAAATTTGGAAAGCAGTCTGAAGAGAAATGCAGGTCAATAGGACTAAGTGCTATACTTGTCCAAACAGAAATAGTCAATTGCAAAAGTAAGAGATGGGGAATAAATGATCAAGCAACATTAATGCTGAACCCGGGAGTCTCAGTGACTCACAAGTTGGACTTGAGTCAACACTGTTAATGCAGTCACAAAAAATGGAAGATGGCACACTGACAGGTTTCAGTGAAAGTATAGTCTAGAAGATATATGTGAAATAACTTTTTGCTTACTCTACTTTGCAATGGTGCAGCTTTGGCTGGAATACATTCTGGGCTCCAGTTTTGGGTGCCATTGTTCAAGAAAACAGTTTTTTTGCCTAAAGCATTTAAAACTCGGAAAGTAGTGAAATCCTGCCCAGGACGGACAGGAAAAGAAGCAAAAGCCTAAATGGCAGAAAAAGAAAAAAAAGTTCAAGTTAGATATTAGACAATCTTTGCAATGATAATAGTAAAACTCCAGAACAGCTGACCTAGGAAGACAGTAGTTTCCAGTGCTGAAAGTCTCTAAGAACACTGGTAAGGAAGGGCATAATATAGTTTTCTTGCTGTGTGGCTGAACTTCATGATCAACTGAGGCTTTCTAGAACAATTTTCTATGACTGTCTAGAATGCATTAATCTCAAATTGGTAATAAGTCTCCATTCTGGAGAGATAAGAAGCCCACTTGTATCCATTTTTAATTTTGTTGTTGTTGTTGTTGAGATACTCCTATATATATCCATAACAGCTTGCTGTAGTATGTTCTGTCTATGCCACGCCAGAACAGTTGTCCCCAGGACATTGCAGTGTGTGGTGCAGTTCCTCAGCAGCAGCTGCCTGCAGTGCCCACTGTTGCCCAGTGCTGCAGGGCTGGGCTGGCAGGCAGGCTGCAGGCAGCCAGCCCAGGCATGCCAGGCAGCCTACCAGCCTTGTTCAGCTGCTGGGTATACTTGAATAAATAAAATTCAGAGGGTGCCTGACAGTTGTGCTCATGGGCTAATTGCTGGCATGGTCAGTGAGTTTGGTCTTGATGGTGTTGTTGGGCCACCCTGGAAAGAATAGCATAGATCAGCCATGGTCAATGAACATTATCTGGGTGCGTTTGCAAGAAACATTGAAAGCCATTTCCAGCCACTCTCCAGATAATTTTTGCATCTGATTTCAGTGCTGTTATAAACTACTAAGTTTGACCCATCTACCTTTCCTTAACACTTAAAATTCTGTTAAAGACAAATTCTCTTCCTAATGGCTTTATTTAAAATGTATTATCTTAGAGTAGCAATCTTTATTTATCTAATTTCAGGATGATGGAAAAGAATTATCCAATATATTGATTTTACAAAACATAAATTACCTTTCATAATACAACAAAGTGGATATAAACTCGATAGAGCCATGTATGAAGATACATACATAAGTATGTTGTGAAATCTAAAATGACAGAAAGAGCAAGGTGTATAAATGTTTTAAAGCAATAAATCCTTGTTATTTAGGCAACAAAAAGCACTGCAATATGTTTATGTTGTGAGTTTACTTCAAACAGATTCTCCTTCAATGTATAATCTCATAAATGGATCAAGCCTCAAGTGGCAGAGATTTTCCCTGAAGAAGCCAAGATATTGGCTTCTATCAAGGATATGGCTTTATATGAGTTTAAAAGGACTTCAGGTTTTCTGCTAAGACCTTAAAGAACTATTACTGTAAAGCTACTTGAGTCAAAGCTGCCAATTTCTCCTTTTATCATGAAGGACAGATAAAACCAGTATTGCAGCTGCACAAAACATTCTTTGAAAACTTCACTTCTATATAACCCAAGAAAACAATCCCAAAGTTTTAAATGGTTATACTAGTACAATACCCCTCAAAAAACTCTCTGTGTTCTAGATACCTTCTTGAATTTAAACTGAAATTCTTTCTTTTGCTCTTTCTTATCAGTTAGGGATTTGCAATAAACACAGTGATATGTCTACATATAGATGAATCACATAATAACTTAATAATTCTCTCATTTCCAAGATAAAATTATTCTATACATCAAGAAACACTGACTTAACAAAGTAAACTCCTTATATTGTTACATTCTTCAAAGAAATCTTTCAGAAAACCAGAAACCTGTTCATTATGAGGTGGTCTATTT
Source organism: Megaceryle torquata (assembly GCA_024611175.1). Taxonomy (NCBI): domain Eukaryota; kingdom Metazoa; phylum Chordata; class Aves; order Coraciiformes; family Cerylidae; genus Megaceryle; species Megaceryle torquata. The sequence goes on along the minus strand of JANIJG010012916.1, from coordinate 2,282 downwards.
ACATGTTTATAGTAAGTTTGTCTCTACCGTATCTGATAGCCTCCTAAATAGCCTAGGATCTAGATTTTCTTACTAAATACTCTGGGCAAAATTTCAATTAGATTGAATGAATGAGGTGTCTGAGGCTACACTTAGTGCCTGTGCATACAGTAACATCAACAGAGATTCTCTCACTAAGTATTACACAATCATATTGTTTCACAGAAGATACATTTTTCAGGAAGCTGAAGAAATAAAGAAAAGTTCAGGAAGCAAGTCCCGCTTTACTTCATTGAAATGCATGTTGTTTGTTTCAGAAGAATTTATTGAAAGTGCATTTCACTTAAGTCTGTTTTAAAGCTACTCAGATTTTGATGAGTTTTGTTCTCTGTATAATATTGAAATATTAACATTTCCAATAAATACATGATCTTGAAATTATAGGCAACTGATTAGCTCAATCACAAAGCCTTTTTCTTTGTGCATCAAGCTGCCCTATGACCCTCACCTTGTCTGAAAGTCATACACATGCACAAGTAAGTGATTGTTACCCAACTACTCTCAGTTTCCCTTACCTACTTCATAGCTGCCTACTGCTGTGTGACAGTACACAGGCACATGACAAATATCACTGATAGTTTAATGTAACTAGCCATTTTCCATACACTCCCTCAAAAAATATAACAGTAGAACATTATTATATAAAAGTCAAATAACAGTTGATGAGAAAAAAACCAATGTACAAATAGAGAGTGTTAAAATACATAGGATTTTGGTTTTGACTTTTTGTGTGCATTACAGATTTCTATTAAACCCCAATTTATTTTTCAGAAAAATCAAATAAGATGGTTGTTTACAGTCTGATCATACATCTAAGCACAGGTAACTGGAGGAAATACTGGGCTGCTAATCAAGGATATGGACTTATTCTCTAAATACTAGCCAAGAAATAATTCTGAAGAAAATAATAGCTTCCTAGAAATCATGTCTTATCAAGTGAAATAAGAAATTCACTGACTTGGCCTCATTACAAATACAGCCTAAGTGAATTACAATCTGAGCACTGGCAGAACTGATAACACAGGCAATCTTTACTGTCACCATTGCTAAAGATGCTCAGTGAAATCGAAAAAAGACTCAATGTACAATAAATGTGAGGAAAACTTCCAAAGCTGGCTATAACATCAAAAAAGAGACTGAGTTTCAATAACCCTGGTTAACCCTGGTGTCTTTTAACACTAATGAATTTTTGGTGCCTGTTCCTACTTCATGCGGAAAATCTCTCTTGTGGTTACAGCAACCAACTGACCTTCTTTGAAAAATCATATACACGATAAAATGGAAATGTTCTAGTTAGATAAAAGCCTGTTGTCAGCCATATGCTATTTTGGGAATCACAGTTCCAATACTGTAAGTCAAGCCAAGATATTGGCTCCTATCAAGGATACAGCTTTATATGAGTTTAAAAGGACTTCAGGTTTTCTGCTAAGACCTTAAAGACCTATTACTGTAAAGCTACTCGAGTCAAGAGTATAGTAATTCAGGAGATGAAGTATTCTGTAATGAAGAATGTTGCATGCACCTTTTTATGGTATACAGATATAACTCAACAAGGTACTTAATTGTTTACTGATAGTATATACTTCAGGATATATGTATGTGCCTTGCTGAAGTAAAACCTAAATTACAAATTATGAACTTCTGGGAAAATTTTCAAAAGCAGCTTTTCATTTCATTACTTGACCAAATTTGTTTATTGGTAAGGGTCATAGCACAACACCGGGGAAGAATTCCAGCATCTTTGCAGGTCTCCAAATTTGTAAAAACTCCACCCTGGAAATAATGAGAGGTCTGCTTTCTATCAGTTTGTATTCTTTATCTCCACAGATGCTCAACTACCCCATTGTATTAACACTATTTCTCTGTCCATGGGTTTTAAAATGTCATAGAAGCATAGAAATATCTGGGTTGGAAGGGACCTTTAGAGGTCATCTCGTCCAACCCCCCTGCTGAGACCAGGGACATCTTCAACTAGAGCAGGCTGCTCAGAGCCTCATCAAGCCCCACCTTGAATGTCTCCCTGGGCAACCTGTTCCAGTGCTCCACCACTCTCCTGGTAAAGAACTTTATCCTTATTTCTAATCTAAATCCACTCCTTTCTAATTTAAAACCATTACCCCTCATCCTTTCACTCCAGACCTTTGTAAACAGGCCCTCTCCAGTCTCTTTGTAAGCTCCCTTCAGGTACTGGAAGGTGGCTATTAGGTCTCCCCAGAGCCTTCTCTTCTCCAGGCTGAACAATC
>JANIJG010012914.1:31840-45779 GCA_024611175.1 Megaceryle torquata | reverse complement strand
GACCTTGACAGGCTGGAGAGGTGGGCCCATGCCAACCTCATGAAGTTCAACAAGGCCAAATGCAAGGTCCTCCATCTCGGTCAGAGAAATCCCAAGCACCAGTAGAGGCTGGGCAGTGACTGGCTCAAGAGCAGCCCTGAAGAAAAGGACTTGGTGGTACTGGTGGATGAGAAACTCAACATGAGCCATCACTGTGCTCTTGCAGCCCAGAAGGCCCCTCGTATCCTGGTCTGCATCAAGAGAAGCATGGTCAGCAGGTTGAGGGAGGTGATTCTCACTCACTACTCCACTCTTGTGAGACCTCACCTGGAGTACTGCGTCCAGTTCTGGAGCCCCTATTACAAGGACATGGATGTGCTGGAACATGTTCAGAGAAGGACCACGAGGATGATCAAGGTGCTGGAGCACCTCTCCTATGAGGACAGACTGAGAGAGTTGGGATTGTTCAGTCTGGAAAAGAGAAGGCTCCAGGGAGACCTTATTGTGGCCTTCCAGTATCTTAAGATTTCCCATGAAAGCAAATTGGCTAGAGGAGGAAGGTCTCTGGCCTCTCTTGGTCTCTCTCTTTCCTCCCATTACCATTGCAGTTCTTTCCACCACCAAGACCTAATCAAACAGCATAGGCAAGGATCCTGCTGCCTGATGCCCTTGGCTGGCAGAATGTTCTAGAAGAGGATGGAAAACCCAGGTTGCTATGGCAGCTCCAGCTGCATTCCAATCAGTCTCTGTCTCCTTTCCTGTCCCTGCCAGCAGTGATGACATGGCATAGTCCCCATGTGGCTGCAGCTTCACCCATCCCTCACATCCACAGCACCTTCACACCTGCCATGACTACCTCCATTGCCACCAGCAGGCAGGGGCCCTTATTGCTGTGATCAGGAGGTCTCAGGTCTATTGCCTCCTGCCACCCTAAAACCTATCTGCAGGTGCTGGAGTGGGTGGTGGCTGTTAGCATGTGGTATCCTCCCAGATGCAGAGGTAGATAATATTCTTTCTGGCATTGAAGGCTGCTGCATAGGAAATGGAGAAGTGGACCTTGGCAGGGGTGTTTTCACACCCTGCAAACCCCTGATGGGGTGTAAAGATTGTGTTAACATTGGTCCTTTTCTTCTAACCTTGGACTTCTCCTGGCCATGTCCAGGTTGCTCAAGAGGCTGCTTGTCCACAACACCCCCATCTAGCTCTGCTCCACTGCTATTTGCAACCCATTTGGGACATTCTCCCTGGCTGCTGCTGCTGTATCAGCTGATGGGCTGAAGACAATGCTGTGTCTACACCACTGCTGTAACTATTCCTGAGTAAAGCTGGAATGGGTTTAGCATTACACACCCCATACTGCCACGGAAGAGCTGGGGAGCTGCCATCTCATGCTGAAATCTTGCCTTTGTTTGACCCTTACAGCTTGCTTGCAGGCCTTGGATTTGTATAGTGTTCATTACAATCAAGTTTTCCCAGGCATTGCAGTAGTATAAGTAAAATATTATGCCACAGGCAAATTTCCCTTATAAATCCATGATTTATGGATGGGACAATTTACTCTGTGTTGCAGCTCAAGTCACAAATCGGACTAAGAAGAAAGCTGAGTGTAAAGCAGCAGATTTCTTTCCAAGAAGAACACACTTGCTTTCTGTGGAAAGTTTAAGCCTGTCAATTAAAAACTGATTTTGTGCTCTGGCTCCAATGTATGACTTCATGTGACCTGTTGGTCTTTAGCCTTTTGTTACATGTACTTTGTTACATGAGAAAAGATATGTATGGAGGACACAGGACACGTAGTTATCTTTTGGGACCATTTGCATGTCATTCTCTGTAAAAGCACTGAGGAGTATTTGCACCTGAAACCATCCCAGGGGTGTCTAATCAAGTTGAAAATCAGGCACATAGGTGCACATTTAAAGAAGCTTTGTGAGTGTTTTGTATTTAGGCTTGTACTGGAAGCTATAACCTTAACCGTGTTTTCTTTTCATACTAAAACTTTGTTGTAGAAAGACTATATACTGGTTTTTTTTAAAAAAAATAGTATGCAGAGGGAAGAGTCTTTGAAAGAAATATGAGGTACACAAACTGTAGTATTTTTATTGTCTAAACCAAGCTTGTTCATTTTAACAGTTACTTTTCTTCATACTTGAAAAAGAAAATTAAGCCTTTTATTATTTATTATTTTTCCATTTTTATGCGAGGAATAGAAAAGCCTGGAAACATCACTCTGAAGAATAACCACCAACTAATAGGAACAAAAGACCTTTTTGACTCTTCAAAAGTGCTCAGAATCCGGCAGCTGCCTCTGGGTCCGCTCTCCTAGTGCACATTCCTGATGCCTGAGAGCCGCGCTGTTTAGACATCTAAACAAAAACTAGACTCCAGTATTGCCAAAGGAGACAAAATGATCTGGGAAACAAGGTTATTATCTTTGAGTTAAAGCTTGTAACCCTAAATCAAATAACCACTTTGAAAATATTTTTCTAGAAATGTAAATGCAGGCACCCATTTTTTGAATAAAAAAATCTCTCTGCATAACTGAGGAAGCTGACACATGGGCTTTGCTTGTGCCACCTAAACCAATTAACAGAAGAAGGAGAATACACCTTGTTAAGCTGGTGCTCTGACCTGCTGACTAGCAGGGTTGGTTTTGATGCATGGTCTCTGGTATTTGGATTATTTGCTTTCTCCTCTCTTAATGTCTGGGGGGAAACTTTCTTTCACTATCTAAATATTAAATCCTTGCCATAGTGGAATGTCGCAGGGTACTGCATACAAACAAGAGATGTAAGGGCTCAGTATTTTCAGTGCAAACAAATTCTGAGTGCCAACTCAGAAGGCCTTTGTTCATTTGCTCTGAGGATACACACATGTCCTTTGCTGGGAATTTTACATGTACCTGAGCACCAAAGACCCAATAAGTACTGACATACATCAAAATCCTAAAGGTATGTGGACTGCAGCTATGGCCTCCCTTTTCTGTCAGCAGTGTCAGGACAGGTGGCAACAGTGACCATAAGACGTCAAGTTTCTGCAGTTGGGATGTTTCAATACAGTTTGTCTTAACGGGCTCCAGACTAAAGTAATCCCCTTTAAGCCTGTCAGATTTTTCCTCCAAAGATGTTGCAATGCCTACTGAGAGGGGAAAGGTAGCATTGTCCTATTCATCAAAACATTGTTTTTTAAAAAAAACAATTTTTTCATAAACCTCCTTTGCAAAATCTCAGCTGCTACATATATACTATCTATGTGGCTCACTTTAGTCTTGGCTGACACCACATGCCAGCAGGTAGCTCTATTCTCCTGATAAACTGTCCACTGTTATGAGGGGCACATGTTTTTATATTCTCTCCTTCTCACAGGCTGGGTCTCTCCTAACCACTGGCAGCACTTAATAAAGATAACAGTAAGATGATCTTGGTATGATGGGCAATAACAAAACTTTTAAAAATAGTTTATAAAAATATTAATTTAATCACTTCTTTTGGGAAGATGCATTAATGGAATGAAAAATGCCAGTGTCCCACTAGATGCATGCTCCTGTGGTTGCACTGGTAGAGTGCTGAGCCCGCTCCTGAAACACAACTCTCCTAAGCTCCTGTACATTCAAACACAGAGCAGCAACAGTACTGCTCAGGGTTCAGGCACATCTCTGGTGGAAATATGGTAACACTTAAGTCCCCAGACAAACCCCACAGTTCTTACTGTTTAGACATGAACATAAAATCAGTCATCTAATAGGGAGTTATAAATACAGAGATTAAGAAATTGCTTTTATTGTTTCTTGCAGCTAATTACCAGTCTAGATTTGATGACCGATTTGCTGCATTGTATATACCTGCTACAGCTTGTTTCAGTGTTTGTCTGCTTTGTAGTGAAACAGCAGAGGAAGAGCAAAGAGAGGCAGTCAAAAAATTACCATTCCTTAGCAATTAACTAACTTCACAGATTAGGTATCATGCTAGTTAATTAACATAAGGCCTTTAATCCAGAACTGCAGAACAATGCAGACAGGTTTATTACCAAATACATGTTAATTGTATTGTTACAGCCGAATTTAAAACTGAGGGATCAATTTATAATCTGCCAATCCAAAACTGTCAAAACCAATGTGTACCGCCAACATAACTACTTGCAAGACAACTGCAAGTGCATCTAGCTCTGTACAAAGACACTCAGACATATTCTTAGACTGTATATGCCCTTATGCAGAGTATACTGATATTTGGCTCCATCTGGGTATCTTAAACACGGGAATGGAGTTCTCATCTCCAGGCCTGTGGTCTCCACTTTGCTTCCTTTTATGCAGAGATTTTGTAATATAGATCACAAAGGTAAAGCCAATCAGGAAAAGCAAAAAACCAACGTTTGCTGATAATTTGGGTGCTTATGGTTTTGTGTTTCTAGAAAGCTGACAGAGATGTAGAGAGATTTCTCTACCTGCTTCAGTGAAAGGGCATCTACATACCATTAATTATAAATTTCTTTCCAAAGCACCTTTCTTTCTAATTTCCTGACAGTTTCAGCCTGGGGTTCTTTACAGGAGGAGCTGAGTAAGAATTCCTAAGTTCAAGTGTTGTTGGGGAAAATCTGGAGAATGGAGAATCTCCAACAAATTCAGCAAGACCTGCAGGAGCATACGCTAGGAGAAGTATGATGTTGGGAGCATAGCCAGTTTTAGAGCCATCAGATGTAGCTACTGAATAAGAGCAACACACAGTCTGAAGTAGTCTGCAATATAGCCACCAATATAAATGGTGAAACCCCGTGTATTATTTACTGATAATAAAATCACTTTTACCATATATAATTTACAATTGTAACTGAATATGTTAGTGCATCTTGAAAAACTTGCGAAGTTAGGAAACTAGTTTACACATAGTCTAAGTAGCAAGCTATTTTTTTCTTTTCACTTTAATTATGGGTGCAGGAAATGTACACAATTAGAAACACTAAAAATGCAAAATATTTTCATTCTTTTAATTTTACAGTAAAGTGCATAATAAAATAGACTTAATAATCCTAAAAATGCTCACCACTCAATTGACATTCATTATTTGAGTTACTGTGTTAATCTTTATTTTGTTGCTAATTTTGTAGTGTCAAATAGTATACACATTACGTATTAAGTACATAAAGCTGCAATATCCTGGAGCAGATAATGTCAGTATCTCCTATACAATTGCAATTGTTTGCTACTTGAGGCATTCTGGTACTGCTGTGAGGCTATTGTAGTGTTCACCAAAGGGGAAGACATACATTGCTGAATACTCTATAATTAAATGGAGAATAATGAGATATACATGTATATAACCAGAAATGTGATTAGGTATAATATAACATTCAAGAAACATGATTTTATGATATCATATTATCTGTGTTTCACTACACAAACAACGGTGCTCCTTCTCTGGATTTAGAGATTGGTATTACAGGGTACGATGTCACTCACACAAATACTCAGTGAATATCCATACTTCATTTGGATGCTCAGAAACTAGAAAAGCTGAAGCAGGTTGTTCTCTTGGTGAAGTAAAATCTTTAAATCCCATCACTTCCCATAGCAGAAGTTGAGATGAAATCTCACTCATCTATACTTTTTCTGCAGCTGGGAACTTGTCTGACAGTTGTTCACTCTTATCAAGAAGACTTCCAGGCCAGTGCCTGAGATCTGAATGTATATCTATAGCTGGACACCTGTTTAAATGCTTAAGCATATACTTGCAGGGAAAGAAGTGTCTTAAAAGGCCATCAGAGAACTTACAGTTCCAGAGAGTGGACAGCCTGAGTAAATGTTTAATCTTTATATCTTATTCATGAAACAAAAATGTTATAGATTAATTATTAGTGGGAGAAAGCTTTGTCACAGACCAGCCAGCCAAGAAGTCTGACTATTGAAAGCCAGGGAAATGCATTGGTGGGAAGAACAGCTTTTGTTTGTTTGTAATTTGTTTGGTTTTAAGTAGGACAGGCTATGAGGAAAGCCCCAGAGAAACGTACAAGCTCAAAAGTGCTTTAGTAAAACACAGTTAGATCCAATAAAGGTAGCTATGCTACACTAATTTCTGAAAAAACATAAAAATAACAAGCTGTTTAGCTATAAAGAATTAAATTCATGAGACAGGAAGCAGAAAAGAGGAAGCTGAGGTTCCAAGTCACACCTGCTACTAGGATTCACAAGAAGAGAGGCAGTGATGTGCTGCTCTGTGTTCTTTTCACAGTCCCACATCAAAACCGGGCAATCATTTTGAATTTAGGAGCCTGGATACTTTCTGGGGGGTTTTAAGTCTCAAACTCAGTAAGCAGCAAAAGTCTTCTGAATAAAAGGTATTTTCCCTAATATTTTTGGTAACAGTTTATCCAGTAAAGTATATGAAACTATATAAAGTATGTGATGGAGGAGAAGGAGGAGACTGATAACACAGAATTATTATTACTAACTCCTGCATTATAAACTGAAAATTCAAAATGTAAATTTTGTACTTTAGACACTTATCTGCCTATTCAGTTCTTTATATTCCAGCTATCATTATTATTTTGTTTCAAAAACTAAATGAAACTAAATAGGAACACTTAATGAAGAAGAGCAATGCCTATCACCTACAGAACATGGCATATCTGCTGGTCAAAGTAGGTCACTGTGGTCATTGTATTACCAATTATTTTATGCACTACCTATTATTCCCCCTTACCTCTCTATGTTATTAAGAAATACAAATTAATTATGAGCTATATGTAGTTCAGATGGGTCCTGCTAAATTACTGTTCCTTTAAAGTTCTTGAACTTTGCAAGTGTCTTCAGATTGCTAGAGGAAAACGAAGCCAGAGGATGAGGCAGTCTGGTATAAACTATTCAATGTTGTTTACAGTAATATATAGTTATGGTTTATTAATACAAACAGAAATCTGAAAATCTGGCAGTTGAATGGTTTGATGTCAACATTTTCAATTATATTTCTACTATAAAATAAGCTATAAGGTAATTTTGTAGGAATTAAAGAGGAATATATCTAAATTAAATACTTACTAAAGGGGTGGTTATCTGCAAAGCATTTGAAGCAGATGGGTTTCTGGCAATGGCTTCTTGAACATCTAAAAATAGCATAAAAGTATATAATAAATATTATGTAAATCAAATACTAGAACAGAAATATGATTCAAAGTCAAATATTCAATGCAAAACTTCCTGAAGATTGTGGGAATGTAGTTCAATAGAACTGCTCTTTTTTCCCCCTACCAACATTTGTTGACATAGGTGCTGTATCTGTATTTTTTAAATTTGTAGCTAGATATATATTATTATCAGAACAAAAGAATAGTGTCAATAAAGAAATTTAAAGCTATAGAAAAGAACGGCAGCTACTCTAAGATGGCAACAAAAATTACAAACTTTTGGATTAGTGACTAGCTGTTATTTGTTCAAAAGACAGCTGTGAAGTTACATGGTTTTAGCCGCTTAATTTGGTAACGTGACAACAAAGCCAAAGCAAGAGGTTCCAAAAGGTCACAGTTTTAAAAAAACAATGTACTTACATGATATGTAAGTACTTACAACACTTTACTTATTTACAGGTACATACTTGCATGTATTTACATGTCCTGTAAATCTACCTGTAAAATTTCCCAGCTTTTTATTTCCAATTTTAATCCCCAAATAATTAGGCAAACTAATTACATTTCTAAGATAGATATATATGTGTATTACATTAATTTCCACAGTTAATTCAGTTGCAATCAGTTAGCTGCTGATTCTTTCATTGTTTCTTTCATATTCCTTATGTATTTTTCTTAATATTTTTCATTGTTTTCCTCTTCACACTTTGCAAACTTCAGCTTTCTTGCTCTCTCACTACTCTTGTAGCAGTTTGCTTCATTTGCCTTTGTCTCCATGTCTTTGTCATTTCTCTGATATTTATACAGGAATTTATTTTCTATTTTCCGTTTTGATACCTACTTTCTTGAACTGAGCACATTATACTAATACAGCTCTCTGACAAAAGTCAGAATTCTTCATTTCTGTTTTGCCTGGAAGCAATAATCATGAGATACGATATAATGAAATTCTCAACCACTGTTTGATGGGAGGAGGAATTGTAAGCCACAGCTATAGGAAGTTTCTTAGTGTTGCAAAGATCTTTTATTATGCTGTTGCAGTTTACAGGAAACTGAAGCCTTTTTCCTCAAAGCCAAGCAATCTCCACCATTTTATGTAGAAATGTATGGATAGTGTGCAGAAGCCTACTAAGACCTGGTTTAGATTGATTCCAGTCAGTAAGTGGGTAAACCTGGGTAACCTGACCATGAAATGATGCATTACAGAAGGAATAGTAAAAGAAAATCAATGAACTTCAGGAAAGCAGACTCTTAAAAGCTCAAATAATTGTCATGTAAAGTTGCATATGAAAAAAAGTCCAAGGAAAACATAAAATTCGGGAAAGTTGGCAGTTCCATACACAGAAAAATAGCAAGCAGAAATTACTGCAATGATATAGAAAGCCAAGCAGTCCAATGAAGAGATCACATGGACTAAGTATCAGGTCTCCACTGATTTCAAATACAGGCTGGAGCACACAAAATACAGAAACTCTGTCAGACTAATGAGAATTTTTATGAAATTAGTTCTGTATGATCATGTAGGTCAAAGCAAATATTAACCATTAGATACAGTAGCAAGAAGCCCAAGAAGTAAATTTGTTCTACCAGTATGTTATTTATAATATGATGACAAATGGAAGTGCTAGCTAACTAATCACTGGAGAGAAAAAAATACCAAGAACACATATAGACTTTTTCCGCACATTCTTCAGCAAAATGCAAGGTGTGACTGAGCTTGTGTCAAAAGCACCAGTATAAAGTTGGTAAGAAACCAGCCTCCACAGAGAAAAGAACAGGTTAGAGAACACTTAGGTAAGTCTGACATTTTTAAAATAGTTGCACGGGTGATATTCACTTAAACATTCAAATTTGACTGTAGCAATCTGAGTTCAGTATTTGTGATCCTTAAGAATTCACAGAGAAGAAGAACATTCTAAAAGACTAGAAAAAATAAAATGAAAATTCATTCATTATAAAGGGTTTCATTTGCAAAATTATAGGCTATAAAATATAAAGAGCAATTATCACAAAAATATTTCCAAAAAATTAAGATGTATAAGCATTGGAACAGATTCCCAAGTGACGTTGATACATCTGATGTATCTTTGAAGAACAATTTTGACAAACAGCTGTTAGAAACAAAGCGACAGTTGGTGCTGATCAATTTCCTAAAGGTGACCTACAGACACATTTTGAATTATTTTTTTGTACAAGGCAAAGTCACCATTATTTAAAATAAATATTTTGATCGACTCTTTGCTGTATTTATTAAATAATAATAATAATAGTAATAATAAAATTCTGGGGTACATAAAGAAGAGTGTGTCCAGCAGGTCTAGGGATGTTCTCCCCCACCCTCTACTCTGCACTAGTGAGACCACATCTGCAGTACTGTGTCCAGTTCTGGGCTCTCCAGTTCAAGAGAGACAGGGAAGTACTAGGGAAAGTCCAACAGAGAGCTACAGAGATGATGAAGGGACTGGAACATCTCTCTTATGAGGAAAGGCTGAGAGCCCTGGAGCTGTTTAGCCTGGAGAAGACAGAGAGGGGATTTTATTAATGTTTACAAATATCTGAAGGGTGAGTGTCAAGGAGAAAGGGCCAGTCTCTTTCCAGTGGTGCCCTGTGATAGGATGGGAGGTAATGGTTACAAGCTGGAACACAGGAAGTTCCACCTCAACATCAAGAAAAACTTCTTTATTGTGAGGGTGACAGAGCCCTGGAATAGGCTGCCCAGAGAGGTTGTGGAGTCTCCATCTCTAAACACTTTCAAAACCCAACTGGGTCTGTTCCTGTGTGGCCTGCCCTGGGTGATCCTTCTATGGCAGAGGGATTGGACTCAACGATCTCCAGAGTTCCCTTCCAACCTCTACCATTCTATGATTCTAAGAAGAAGGACAAGAAATAAAGTGTTTCTATCAGAGGATTTATGGTTTTTATCCGAGTTAATCCATGACAACAAAATACAAAGTAATTTAATCACTTGATATAAGATCCTATGTATTATCCAACTTACTTTGTAGCCTTTGATTGAGACGATCAAGATACTGGAAAATCTTCTGCTCTTCTACTGAAAGTGCAGTCATGCCTGGACAGGGAGTCCTGTTAAGCAGTAAGCACTGCCAGGCTGGGTGCACACTTTCTATAGCTGCCAGGATTTCATCCTCTGCAGCAGGTGTACTTGCCAGTTCTTCTGCCATAAGAAACTGCATAGTGCTTTCTGAAACTGAAGAGATTATGGGGATAACTTCAAATGAGAAGAGCTCATGACTTTTACATATGCTGCTTTGCTTTCATGACTGTAGGTATGTGAAGCACACAAAAGTCCTATTAAAAGATCAAAAAGGTGGCAAAGTCAAAAAGCATGATATGTTAGAAAATGATACAATTAAGATCACTAATGCACCTTACAACTGGCCCTAGAGCAAGTTCTACCAGCTTCAGAAATACGTAATGATAGCAAACGATACCTGTCCGTATCAGTTCTGTATGATACCTAGAGCTATCATACAGTTAAATACAAACAGGAATGTAATGAAACTTGACTATATGTTGTAGTGCATTTTTAAAAACATGAAGATCGTGACACAGGATGCTATCTTACATTTCTGTAAAAAAAAATACATCTTGATAACAAACCACCCTTTCTTACTTGGAATTACCAATGCCAAAAGACACAAGTGATGCTACACAGTGAATATATTATATCACTACTTGATGTGTAAGGAAGAATTGAAGTGAGATGTGTTACTATACCTTCATTAGACGTATAGGTGTTATTCATATTCTGTACTGGATCAAATGCAGATTGAATAGGACTCAGCTGGAGAGTACATAACGAATTCTATCAAAAATAAGAATTTTTAAGTGTAAAGTAACTATACTATTATCTGAATGTTTTTTATTTATTTTATATTACTAAATGTTTTCCAGTGCAAAAGTATTAGCGTATACTAATACAGTGATGTATTCTAGTTAATTTTATTCTTTTCATTAGAAGTGACAGCAAGCTGACTAAGCACATTGCATGCTTGTTGTGCAAACTGTGTAACACTGAACAAGTCTTTGATATTCCTGAAGCTCTTTCACTTCTGAAGATAAATAAGCTTTTTATTTTTATAGTATTTAATTTTTACCTGTGCATAATGAGGAGATTTCCATCTTTTAGAGTCTACGCTTTGTCTTCTGTGTTCTGAAAAAGCTCTGTGCTTATTTTCGCAGCTGTCAAAAACCTGCTTTTGTCTTGTAATAGGAACACCACCTTCAATGGCACACATACAAAAATAAACAAACAAACAAACAAAAAAGATGATAGAGATAGTAGTAGCAAAACTAATAATGGTGAGTAAATGTCTTTGTCCAAATTTATATGTTTACTTTGTGTATGTTTACATCTGATCTCACTAAATGAATTTTATTAGAGTGAAAAGAGAGAACCAGGCATTTCTACAGCTTTTTAACTTCATGTTAGCACAGGACTAAAAAGTACAGCTGTGGATTTTATGTGGACATTTATAAGCAGGTTAAATAAAGCCCCACTTTGAATCCCAGGTAATAAAGATGGTCTGTACAGAGAGAGGAGGAAGATACAAAAGAAAAAAAAAAGTGTTTCCTGATATTCAGAGGGAAGCTGTTGTGTTTCAATTTGTGCTCATTGCCTCTGGTCCTGTCAGTGGGCTCCATCCTCTTTGCAGCTTCCTTCTTCCTTCTTCTTCCTTCCTTTCCTTCCTTTCCTTCCTGACACTGATAAGATACCCTATGGCCTTCTCTTCAGGCTGAAAAGTCCCAGCTCTCTAAACCTTTCCTCAAAGGAGAGATGCTTCAGTCTCTTCATCATCTTCATGGACCTTCATTAGACTCTCTCCAGTCATTGGACTCTCCAGTCTGTCCATGTCTCTCTTGTACTGAGGACTCCAGAACTAAACACAGTCCTCCAGGTATGGCCTCACAGGTGTGATTTGAATGCAAAAACGTGGTTTTAAACCTTTGTTCTACAGCTTGGGATTTTGTAGTTAATCTTACTAATTTATACTTCTATATACTAATTTTGACAGTACTGTTTTATAGGTTTTTTTTCTCTTGGCTAGAGACACCTAACCTAGACACCGTAACTCAAATTTATCTCAGTTTTGTTTGATGTAATAATACATTTTCAAAATTAAAGCATTAAGTTTCAAAATTAAAATTAAGTTCTTAATTAAACTTTCATGCTTGCGAAATGGAGATGCAAATCAGAATTTTCATGTGCAAGTCAGGAATCTACATATCCAAGGAGATATTATATTCTCATTTGTAAACACAGTTACTTGATTTATACTTGGGAAGATAAATTGCCTATTTATTTACATAACAGATATTTATATGTGCAGCTTAATGTACAGTTCATAATTAGATCAAGAGGTCTTCTAGTGATTTTAACATAATTTTATTTCTTTAGTTGTTATTACAGTGATAGTTAACAAAAAGGAATTCTTACCATTTGCAGAAAAAAGAAACAATTCATTGATCCTAGAAGCAGATTTGAAACTAGTCATCTGGCTGCTGCCATCAACAGTAACATGGGATACATTAGCTCTAAAAGGTTGCCATTTAGTTATATGCAAATTATTGTAATGTGACACATGGTGCTGAAAAGCACCTGAAAAGAAAAGGAAATGTGATTATGGGGGAAAATTTAGAAAGAAGGGAAGAAGAAACCCCTTGATATCTTAGTAATCATGTAATGTTTTTCTGAAAAAAACCCAAAGTTGCTCTATTGATAAGCATCAACACTTAATTTGTTTGCAAGACATGTTAGATCTATGGCCAGGGAAAAAAGTCCTTGGCCACAGAAAACGTAAGACAAACATATAATAAGCACTATAAGGGCATGAGATACTGAGCAGTCTACCCCTGTGTATATATAAGCGTGTGAATTAGTTCTCTATCTGTTGCAGGCTACACGTTAAACACATTTTTAAAGCATTTTACTGACTGAACACCAAAGGACTTAAAATAATTCTAATATCCAGCTACAGTATTATATGTGTCATCCAGCAGATATACCACGTGAAGCCTGGAAGCTCAATTAAAGGAAGATCCTCATGGACAACAATTTTATTTATTCATCTTATTCTCAATTATGCTTTCTGTAAATTTGGCCCAGCAGATCTACAGAAATGTAGATCACATTTCCCATGTCCTCACAGACCTCGCTGAACTTTGTAATAGTGCCACAGCAGATAACACACTAGCTTTAAAAGAAGCTTTCACTCAAGAACAATGCAGTCTCTCATAGCAAGCACTTCAGGACAAAGACTATGGTGATCTAGGTGCATTTGCAGGCAATAGAAGAAATAATAGCGGTCATTAACAGTTTATCTGGAGTATTTAAAATAAAGAAGACTTGCAAAACACAAAGCCTAAGCAGATACTAAGAGAGGGACACATACTCAAATTTTAAAGAGGTTATCCATCTCTTCCCCCAGAAAAGCTGGAGCTGTGTGATGCTGCTGGGGATGTAGTATTTGAAGTGGCAGAGAAGACGGTGTTACTAGTGCACACAACTTGGGCTCAGTAGATTTCCCGATTCATTGATCTGATGTGCAAATAAGGACATCAAGAGGCAAGTAATCTCTGCTGGAGGCGAGGCATGGTAATGCAAGACTTCATTCATTTCCAGCGTAAAATTGACCACGTTAACTTAAGTCACACATACCTTGAGCTCATCGGTTTGACTTTGAACTGGAATGGACAAGCAGATAACATTCCTCATTTCCCACCCCTGCTTTAGGCCAAGTATATTCACCTGCCTCTGCGCTTACACAACAGACCTGTTCTGAATCATTCCATAATTTAAATTATGTATTACTATATATAAAGCTAG
>JANIJG010012914.1:0-31740 GCA_024611175.1 Megaceryle torquata | reverse complement strand
CCTCTTACCCCTCCTACTGCGCAAAACCAACGCTGTTTTTCCAATTTTCAATACTGTTAATATTGTGTGAGGCTTAGAGTGGTGGGGGTGGGGGGGGGGGGGGGGGGGGGGGGGGGGGTGTGCTAACTTATGGGAATTATTTTGCTAGAAAGTATCTTTGAGCGGCATGGCCAATGGCCAGTCCTCTGGGTGGTCCCAGTACGTGAAGCAGTTTGGAGTGGCTGCTTGTACCTGCAGCAGGGTCTACAGCTTCAGGGGCATTGCCTCCAGCTGCAACCTTCAATAGGAGGCGAACCAGCATTTGAAATACAAATTAAAAGCAGAAGGATGTCATCAGTGCCCAAGGCACAGAATACAGCTAGGCTGCAGTGGAAAAACAAGGCAAAAAGAAAAAAGCATGAAACCTATTTTGAAATGCAAAACCCAGGAGATTAAAGTTTATTCTCCCAACATTTCTTATGCTCTTTCCTCTATCTTGCCAATCAATCTCTGCCTTATATTGTTCCCAAGGTTAATTTTTAATAAACTGCAGAATGGGTCCTCAAATTTCTTAAAATTAATTATAAATCAGACATACTTTGCAGCACAACAAAGTCTGTCCAGTAGAAGCTTGCTATTTTTAACTTACTTTTTATTTTTGAGCATTAATTGTATTACTGGACTGAAATGTAGTAATTCTAGGCATTTACAGTGTCTGCATTTTTAAAACATGGTAGATCTACATTTGTTTCACTTTCAGGTGGCAGTGACTGTTGGACAACAAGCTGACTACCAGTTACCTTGTAAAACTTGCTTATATAAACTTAGTCACTTCCTCCTATATAATTATTTTGACCAACTGTCACATCTGCTCGTTAGTCAGGAATATAATCTCAGGGAAAATACTTCCATTTCATTTCATATTGTAGAGAGCAATCAAAAATGGGGATGTTAGAGAGGCCTCTGGGCACCACTAGATTAGAAATGACACTGACAAATAATGAAAACTTGTTAAAACTGGCTGTGTTGTGTGAAAGGATGCAAGGCTGGATGTTTTAACTGAAAACAAATTTGTGATGCAATTGAAAAGAACTTTTTTCTTAACATCCCCCCACCCCAAACCCAGAAACATGACTCCTACCAGTAGCAGAGTCTTTTGGAGCTCGGGCAGTATACGCTACTTGCCACGAGGTACTTGTTTTTCCAGCTGCTGGGATATGATGGAGACATAATCTGTTTTCTGCATTAACAGGTCTTCTTTCAGTGCAGGTTAGTGAATGATCTTGACAGGCACTTCTCTGAATGCTGTTTACAGAACAAGTATTTTTTGTCTGAGGTTTGTATTTAGCCATGTTGCAGCCAGGTGTAGGTATCACAGTGGCCAAGTCAGAACGACAAGTAGTACTCCCACTGTTTTCTGTGCAGTTTGTATTTAAAACCTGATCTGTTAATACAATGTACCTTTCATTTAAATCATTCCTGGTAGCTTGAAGACTTGAAGGCAGCAGTGGCTGACACCCAGGGCTGGCTGTGTTTTCACCACTTCTGTTTCCCGACAGAGGTGCGGATGGTGGGTGAGGTGCTAACAATTTCCCTGGAGCTTTTCGAGTTGTGTTGGCTTCAGCAGCTGATTGTGGTTGGATTATAGTGCCTGTCCTCTTATTGGGCATAAAACCTGACTGGGCTCTTACAGATGTTCTTCTAGTTATTTTTGCCTTGTTTTTGAGCTGATTACCTTCATTAATTTTAGAATTATTGCTACATAGTGGGGGCTTACTTTCATCATCTTTTGATACCATCCAAGCTTTTTTAGCAGAAAAGGATCCAGTAGGCATAAACATATTCAGAGACTTGCACTCTTTATCTGATTCTTCAGTATTAACATTTGGTTTTGATATATGAGAGTTTTCCTGATGATTTTTTATGAACATGGGATTTGAAGGTTGAGCAACAATACTTAAATTAGTCTTAGGAGCATTATTTGTAGATTGAGCATATTGCAGCTGTGCAGAAGATATTTCATTGGTGTTCTTTTCATAGCATTTGCCATTATTTTCTATTATTGACTGGTTAATTTGATCACACCATCTTAGCTTTCTATTGTATTTTTCATTTTCTGCACTTTTCTTTTTCATTTTTGCAAGTTCTAAACTGTCCCTGATAGAAGACATTGTCTGAGTTCCAAAACTGATCCCATGGTTCATAACCACAGCTTTGTAATGACTGAGTTCATATTTAGAATCCTTCTTTAAGATACTTCCGAAGAACCTTCCTCTTTTTCTTTCAAGATTATTGTTTTTCAGGGTTTTGTGCTGTGCAGGAGTGCCAGAATTTAACTCTGTTTCAGACTCCAGAGACATAGTTTCAACGGTATTTCCCTTTTCTTCCTCTTTGTTATTCTGTTGCTTAACGTTGCACAGAACTGAGGCATTTGGCGTGTACTGAACGAGAGATGATCCTGGATTAATGACATCAATACATTTAATATTTTCTTCTTTTGTTTCAGCCATTTTTTGAGAGATATTTTTTAAAAACTCTGTACTGATGTTTTTGTCCTTTGGTAATGTATCAGCTGTGCTGGGAATGCCAGTGGAACATCCCTGATTAGGAAACAAGATTATAGATGTTGCAATAGGTTGAGTGGAGGTTTGCACAGATACAGTTCTTTTTTGTGGAGTGATTTTAAAAATCTGATCTTGCATCAGATCCTGAACTCTTTCTCCTGGAATAGAATCAGGGGTGGCCCAAGCTTTGCTAGGATTGAAAACAGGATGACCAGTGTCTAATGTGCTACCTGTTCCAGAAGATGGTTTGCTTCTTTCTTCTTTCATATTTTGCAGAAAACTAAATGCATTGCTTACAGAGCTTTCCTGCTTACCAGAGGTAGAGAACTCTGCAGGTTTTTTTCCAGATCTGTGAGCAGCAGAGGATTCCTCTTCTGAATTGTTTACATGCTCAGTAGGAGTTAGAACATTATGTTTAGCTAAAAGATCATTAATAGGCAAGTAGTGGTAGTATTGCAAACCTGCATTTCTTAGACAATTATTTAGATGTGTATTTTTAGAAGTACTTTGAGGTGTATAAAGCAAACCATTATTCCTAGTCTGTGATTTTTCTGGATTGTACAGGGCACAGTCACACTGTGTAGTCAAAGATGATTCACTCTGTATTGTGCAATTTCCATTTAGTTCTCCAGCCTCAAGACTGTCAAGGCTTGACAGGCTTTCTGAATCATCTGGTTTCTTTATTTCCTGATGAAAATTCTGAAATACAGGCATAAAACCAGATTGTTACATTTATCAGAAACATTTTTGTGCTGATGCTTATTTCTCATTAATGAGAGTTTAGGCTAAACTACAATCAATATTGAGCCTGATGTTTTTACAACTCGGGGTCATAGCACCATGAATGTTTCTATCACATAAAAATTTACATGTGTTCAATTGCAGAAGATAATGATGTAGTTTGGGTATGAATTCAGAGGAAGGAGCTGCACAGTTCAACAAATTTAGTCCTAAGTTTTATATAAATTCTACAATATCAGAAAGGGAGTGAGATTTGTCTGAACAACACTACTGTTTCTGGATTGCCCTATGACACAGGATGGTTTTCATACTGTAACGTGAGTTTACAAAATGAAAGAGAATCCATGAAAATGCAGATTTGATAGTGAAACTGCCCCAAGCTGGAATTTTTCCATACTTCTAGACTGACTATGTTTACTTTCATGCAAAGTGCCCCAAGCAATGAGGATTTAAGCCAAACAGAGAAAAAGTCTCTCAGCTATCATAATCAGAGTGACTAACACCTCCCCCCAGTGAAACCCCCTCTTCTCATCTTTCAGAAAGAAGAAATCATCTGATCTATGAGGATTAAGTCTAAGGGCATATGGAAGTCCTATCCGTTTCCCCAGCTTCTTGGTGAAACTTTAATGTAGTGATGCATAAGAGCAACTGGCACCATCCAAATCACCACTGGGACAACTACATGTATGTACTATATGGGCATTTTCTTCACTATTACTTCTCCATCCAGACACTGAGATGCCTGACATGGTTGAAAATACATACTTTTTTAAGTATGAGATTACAAAATATTCATAAACATGAAGGAAAACAAGCATATCAACTCTTTTCACAATCTTACATACTGTCATGGAAGTGGAAGCTCACTTCTACACAAGTCATCAGCGAAGTGATTTTAAACCACATGTTGGAAAAAATTGGCATGAAAAACTAAGAGAAGATGCATTAGTTATGCAATCTTATGCAATGAAGACTTTTTTTTTTTCATTAGTGACTTTAAATGGAAAATGTTTCAAGTAGCAAAATCTGTTAACCTAGATAAGTGATTATATATCCTCTAGTGATTACAATTGAACTGACATTCTGAAAACTTCACAAAGAATGCATAAAAGTTGTTAGTGAATAAGAATGTATTTTTGGAAGAAATTTTTTTATTTCTAAAAACTATTTCAGAGTTTATAGAAGTACATATATTTTAAATTGCAGAATAGAAAGCTTAGTGAGTCCTGAAAGACTTTTTTCTGATTTAATTAAATCTTGCACTAAATGTTCAGAGGTTGGTGCAGTCTTCTGTTATAGTTACGATTGGAGATAAACTAAAGAGAAGAACAAAGAACCAAGCATAGGACAACATCCCTTTATGGAGCACTGTCAAATTAAAGCTCTACAAACCAGTGTCTTTCTAGCAGAAAAGAATAAATAACGCTTTGCTAGTTATTTATTAACCTTTATGCTTGTCTAAATTATATTGTTAACCACTGCTTGAATTTTACCAAACATGGAAAAGGTTTATGCTCAAAGTTTTCTGTACCAGGCCAAATTTAAGAACTAACTGTGAAATTTTCAGATAGGAAAAAAAAACAGTAAAATAAAACAGGCTTACTTCTTGTCTAATTTGGAAACTGCACCTGTATAGCTAAAAAATGTGTTTCTAAAATTACTAAATCAAACAGAGGAAAAATTTTGTAAGCATTGATTATAAAAAACCTCTTCCGATAGCAGATTAGCTTAAACTGGTAAACCTGGAGGACGAAATGAAAGTTGCAACTTCTAAAAGTTAAGATCAAAAATTTTTTTCCCAGTTGTGCACCAGAGGTTAAAAAATAGACTTGATCCTGCATTATATATAATTTTACTTTCCTTATAAAACAAAACCTCATGGGAAAACAAAATCTCAGTTGAGGCAACCTCCAGAAATAAGTTAGGAACTAAAGAATAAGGGATTCCTCATTTAAGCACATACTCACTTTTACTTAGTTCATGAAAATTTAGTTAATTCATATTTACTTTACTGCATCATACAATTTCATCATTTCACACATTAAAGATGCTTATCATTCTTATTAAAATATTTACATATTTTATTTTTCTTTCTAGCCTACTCTGTAATGGAAAACGAATGTCACAATTTTCTTAAATGCATAACTGGAACTACATCTGCAGACTTAAAAAACTATTCAACAATTACTCCTTTTTAACGGTCAATAGCTACAGATAACTAAATAAACCTGGAAATCCCAATGATTTAATTTGATTTAATCTGTGAGAATGTTATAGGATGATAAGGAAATAAAGATGTTCATAGAGTGTACTATCTTCTTGTTTTCTGTCTTTGCATATTGTTTCTGCTATATAATTTACTGTATTGTCTATTGCCTACATTATCTTATGTCCTAATGCATGAAATCTAAACCCAGCCTGTCCACATACTTGGTATTCTAGAATAGGGAACACTTAGAAGGAGTCAAAGAGGTCACTTGTATGTCTCAAGACTTGGAACAGCTGTGTCGTGCAATTTTATTTCAGTAAAGCACTAAAGAAAGAGAAAACATGAGCCTAAAAAGTCTTTCACGGAGCCAATGAAAGCACAACATTGCAACAAGTAAAATTTTAAGAGAATCTGAGAAGTGAATTTTCTGCCAAAGGACTCTGTTAGAACGCTATTATGCTAAAGAATTGCTATATGTATATTTGACATTTTTTGCAAAAGAAGTGCTGACTGGTCACAATTCCAAGAGGTGAATGGGAACACTCTCTGATGATAAGTTCTGGAAAAATGCTACCTACTCTGAAAACCTGGTCCAGTCACCTCTCAAACTACTTGCTATTTTCAATAATTTCAATTGGTTTAGTTACAGGAGTTCTTTGTGTGTCACGTGTGTATATACAATGGTACACTTCACATTCATTGTAAAGTAAAAGACACCAATGGTCATACAGAAACAAAACTACCTCTCAAAGCCAGTCAGGTACTTAAACACCTTTACTTGTTTTGAGTTTACTAACTATGGAATGGGAAAGTCCTTTACAAAATTCATCATCTCTTTTCTATGCAAGTTTGGAAATCATAATATACATGGCACCACACAATACTGATTTCATAGATTTGGCCAGGCCCAAGAAAGCAAATGCCACTGAGAAAGGATATTGCTGCTTACATTACACAAGAGATCCATTATACTGCGACAAACGCACCAAAGAAGTTATGGAGGTGTAGGATGGCCAGAGAAAAGATTCCTATCAACACCCCCCTCCGTCTTTCCTAGGGTAATTCCTATGTTCCTAATTTCCCCCCAGTCTATCTAGGACACAGCAGCTAGCTAGCTATGAACCTTTTAAGTACTCAGGTATTTTAAAGGACCTTATATGCCTATTTGGAAAACATCACAGGATGCCAGAAATACAGGTTCAAACTTCTTAGGATAAAAAGCACTCAAGTTTTCAATTTTGTAGGCACTCAGGCACTTCAGTAAGCTGTACTGTGCTGAAGGATTTTTAAAGAAAAGTGGTCAGGGTTTCAAGTTCTGACTTCCAGTTTTAATGAAGTCCTGAGGTAAATGTATGTAACTGTGTAGGAAACAGGTTTTTATCTGTTTCTCTCTGTTGCTTTCTATTAATTAATTTAGCATCTCAGTACTCAGAGCACCTGACTGCATAATTCACAAGTCAAGTAGACATGGAGAAAAACTGAGCGTGCACAGGCATTATTAATTCTAGAAGTCCTTAACTGCTTAACTAGTAATTACTTTAATGTTACATATAAAATGCAATGACAAAATTTAAGGGGTAAATTCACAGTTATTTACAATCTATGTTATAGTCAATGTAATTTTGGTTATCCCCCAAAAGATGAATGGAGATCAGCTAAAACTTATCTGTTTTAACTTATTTGGAATTTGCATGCTGTAGAAGAAATTATGTTTTAAAAAATATTTCACAGAGGAAGGTATTTCTAGACAATATTTTAGAGACATAAATGAAAGGGAAACAAGTCTCAGAGATTTTTTTTTCTATTTTAGAGCAAAGAAATAATCCTCTCTCTCACAGATGGTTAAGGTCTTAACGATGAGATTCAAAGCCCTGAGATGATTCTTTTCAGAAAGGCTTTCCAACAAAGGCTGATTTATTGGGAAAGATGAGAAGAATACCTGATGGAGGAAAGTATTTCATCATCTTCTAGAAAATTCAGAATCTGTCTTCCTGGCTTATACTTATTCAGAAATACACAAATAAGGTTATTGTGTTAGGGCTAACAGATTTGCTGTAGCATCAGAAAAAAAATTAAATTATTAATACTATTTGACCAGTACACACCTCCTAAAAGATCCACAACCATACAGTGTGAGAATATTTACAATCTTTACAATGATCACTAGTTCATCTGAGGGACTATCTTACCAGATCTCTCTGACTTGCAAAAAAAAATACATTTTTGCAGTCTATGAAAAGCACTACTTTTTCTTTTATCAATGTAAATACATTGCAAAGAACAGTTAACATATTTCCACTCTATCTTGTGCAATGCACAGCAGCAACCAGGGTAAAAGGTGGATTTATAGTAGGAAATCCTAAGTGTCATATACAGAAATACTTTTAGAAGCATAGAGTATCCTGAATTGGAAGGATCCCATAAGGATCATGGAGTCAAAAGCCTCACTCCACAAAGGGCAACCTAAAAGTTAAATCTTATACTAAGAGCATTTGCTAATATTATATATTTATACATCTCTAGAAATGTTTATCTAACGAGACAATTTCATGTAATTGCTTACATTCACTGCATGCTTCATTGATATAATCAATTATTTAAAAAAAAAAGTATTTTTAAACTTTTATATGTTACTTGGCTTACAAATGCAATTTTTTTCAATCAGATATTTTTCAAGACATAATTTCTCTTAAGAACTTTACAGATTAGATTTATAAGGACGTGTGAGATTTCAGCATCTACCTTCCCCTAAACAGCTTACTGAATTAAAGGCTAATCCTGATTTTTTTTTTTCCCTGCCACTGTTTGAACCAGCATAATTCTTGAAGTTGTTTGTTACAAGATTTTTCAGTCTCCTGAGTGCCAGTTTTTCTCTGCTTATTCTTGTTTTCTGAATTCTGGGTGTTTGGTTTAATGCTTTATTTCCCAGTTAGTGAGCCACACTTTCTTATGAAGATATGCCAGTAACTGGCACAGCAAAGCTCAAGCTACTAAATACCCCAGAATTGCTGCTGTGGGTTTATAATAATTAATATTAAAAAACCCAAACAAACCACCATGAGAGACTTGATGAGGTTTCTCTGTGCTCAGGCCAACATACGCCTACCAGGACAGAAGCAGAATACTGAAATAAACAAGTAGTTAAATTCTGGTTTGCTTTCCAATTCACACAAGGTTTATCTCTTTAAAAAAAAACAACCCAAAACACAGCTCTGCCATCTATGAAGGGGTAGATTAACTCTGGACAGTGATACTTTAATCTCGATGAGAAAACAATAGTTTTCCCAACATCCCCTTGAGACTTTAGTATATATTGATAACACCAAGTTATCAGAATATAATATAGCATCCCAGTAGGCCAGAATGAACATTTTAATCTTCCACTCCCTTCCTGCAAGCAAACTTTTTATTATTACCATAACTGAACTAAAGATCAGATACTGCTATTTTTAGCTCTGTTCCTCTCCTTTATCTATGTTTATGAACATTTTACTCTCATACGGTAAAACAAATCACTTAAAAAATAGCTATAAAGTATGGTAGAAATAATTTAGTGTGTAGCTGTACATATATATTTCATAGATATTGAGAGAGAGAGATATGTATGTTAATGTAAACTGAAAAATGGAGTGATGGTAATATGTATGGTAATGCTTGTGAAAACGTGCATGCTTGTAAAGGGGGAGCAGGTATATATTAGATGAGAGTTCTCCATTTCTCTCTTTCTGTGGTTTGTGAGCTATGCTGCAAGTATAACATTCCAAACTTATCCACAAGTGAGTCTTATTCATGTATTAATCCTCCCATGAAACAAACTCTCTTGTACTAAAAATGCTGTTTCAGCATCAATCCTACATTATCACCTGTTCAAGCAGGGCTTTGAATTGAGGCAAGACACTCTTCAAAGGACTGAACATTCAGATTGTCAGCTGTATAAATAATGATATAAATGGAATAAACCACTATTTTACGTTTAAAAGCCCATCTCTTAAGGAATATACAGTCAGAAGAAGTGTGTGTGTATTTGGGTAAAACAATGTAGCCTGGAGATACAGTTCAATTTGCCTTTATAGCAAATGTGAATTTTGGGTTAGTAGAATAATGTGGAAGATACTGGTACGACGCGATACTGCTTGAAAGTCAGTAGAAACTGTACCTCTCTGATCTTGCCAAAAGGAAAATGAGTATGGAAATCACTTGAGTTTGTAATAGGTTTTAAGCAATCAACATAAAATATGTTAACATTCATGGCTGTAAGTAAAAACTGGCCAATGATTTAAGGTGACCATAGAAACTTATTTCAAGTCTTTGGATGGTCTCTTAATGAACAATCTGACTTCAGTTCCAATGTCATTTGATCCTAACCCTCCCCTTAAAATCTGTTTTCCCACTAGCCCTGAGCATTCTACAAGTTCTTGACACTCAGGAGGGACACTGTACACAGGCACTCCTTTTTTCCATGCTGGTCTTGTCTATGCCTCTGAAGAGTTAGACTGATACAATACACCTTGCAGAAAAAAACCCCTTGTTTAATTCATTCCAATCATATTACAAATGCACTTGAAAATTAATTCATTTTTTCCATCGGTTATTTGAAACATCTTCAGAGACACAGTCCAACCCCAAAAACATAGTAACACCAACAGCTAGCAGTCATACAGGTCAACTTGCTCATGCAAGCAAGGCAGTGTCCATACCTATGTGTCTGCAGAATCTGCTGCTTTCATTCAGTCAAACATCATTTAGAAAATATTAATTATTTCTCAGAGTCTAATTGTGTATGTAACATATAAACACACATACAGCATAACAGGATACAAAACTTTATGGTATTAGAGATAATATATATTAAGAATAACTCTCTGACATCATAGTTTGGGTTGCAATTTCTGAGAAATTATACCCATGTTCCAGTTCCTATTTCAATAAATATAAACGTAAGGGGAATAGTATCCATAGAAAGACTGATACTGATTATTTCAATGGTTATACAATATGCTTGGGAAAAAAAAATAGTAAAGCTAAAGAAAAATTCCTGCTTCAAGTCAATCAGAAAGAGATTTAAATTTGCATTTCATAGGTATCACTTGAATAACATAATTATGGTCATATAAAGGAAGGAAGAGAAAAACACAGTCTCCATGTTGTAAACAACACCTATTTTATCTGTGAATTAGCTCGTACTTCCAAGTATTTTGTTTAAAAAGTGAAAAGACAGTAGTAAAATATTATGTCAATCAAACAATTTAATTCAAGCACAATGTCTTCCAAAGGGAAGAGCACAAAAATAATGTACTGACCAAAAGAATTCTGTATGGCCACCAAATTAAAGAGGTGATGAAAAGAAAAAGACAAAAGATATCTGAATACTACTATTTCTTGTCACAGTTGAGCCACTTTAATGGAAATTTTCTAAATTATTTAATTCAAGGCAGGTTCCAGAAATAGAAAATGTCAACATACACAGTTAACAATTGGAAGTATGTTAAGCACTTGGAAGTAATGTCTTTTGGTGCAAAGCTGCACGCAACTTTAGCTAAAGATCATGCTACCAGTTCCACCTTAAAGATTTTATTTATGTCTGCAACAAAAGCAGGAAAGGACTGTGCAACAAAACCTTTGATTGCGAGTGAAATTAACAATATGAATTTCTTCAAAATGGAACATACTTATGGACATATAACAGATTGGCTCAGATGTAACTGTTGCACAAGATAAAATCTACTGCTTTCAATGTTTTAAGCAAAATAATTGTGGAGAATGGTAGAAGGATCACTAGAAACCCTGGTTTCCTGATGAAACTATAAAAATTTTTAGGGATGGAAACCAAGGAGTACACCAAATCTACTGGTAAGGGCCTACACAGAACTTTATTGCCCTGTAGGAAAGAAAAGAATTTTAGGAATCTTTGTAATCCTGCTGGGCCTGTAAAAACAGAAACAAAGAGAGGTCAAAGGATCTCAATGGATGGTTAGACTGCAAAGCATGTGTACAGTGAAATACTTTGACACTGGTTTCAGAAAGGCAAGCACTCTTGAAATGACTTTGGACAACAGGCAGTAACAAGCCTATTTATGCCAGTAAGAGTATTATAAATAAATATAAATTATAAATTTTATTAGTAAGAGTATTATAAATACCATTTCACATCACAGGAAGTCACAGTACACATGCACACCAGCACAATACAATCATTAAGCTTCAAAAACTCAGGCTTTAGAACAACAATACTTTCTTTTCTTTCTACTCAGAGTCCAAAGCATGCAATTTTAATAAAGAAAGTACAAATGTTTGTAGCATAAATATTTACAATTTGAAACTATTTATCAGAGGAAAGAAGCTGAGCAACCTCTAGTGGTAGCAGAAAAATACATTCTGGGGAAAAAAAAAAAGGAAAATTTTTTAGAGGACCAAAGTATTTTCAAAAATAGACTAATTTGTAAACCCAAATGCCTATGTTATATTCAGTGTCCAAAGCTGATGATAACATTTAGAAATAAGTAAAAAATCATGCATGGCTCACAGTAATTTTCCCTTAGAATTCAATTAGAACGTAGTAATTGTGTTTGATAAAATCTACAATATAGCTGTCTTACAATATTTTAAGAAGAATATTTTGATATATTTCTCAATGAGATTGCATACTTTTTACTTTTTCCCGAATTCTAACATATTGTAATGCAGCTACTGCCAAATTCAGTATCATCATTTAGGGAACCATTTGCAAACACTATACCAATGAAATTCATAATTTGGTATTTAAAAAAAAAAAAAAGGAAAAAGCAGCTTAAACCTTTTCATTTTTTTGTTTTAAAATGTTTATCTAGCATTCAGTTTTATCAGCTCTTATATAAATTGCCATTTGCTCTTCCTTCTTTTATGCTTTGAAGTAAGAATGAACTAATCAACAACCTTGCCAGTACAAACTTTACTTTCTGTTTTTTCAATATTTTTGAAATTTACTCCGTCTGAGTGAGATTTTCTGTGTTAGCCATCAGCTGTTCAAGATTCTCATGAACACCTACCAGAACAAAGTAGGTACAAAATAGGTACAAAGACAAAGATGAATGTGACTGAAAACATCAATACCAAAGAACTCAAAATATATCTAAACTGTATACAGTTTTCCAGAAGTTATCCCCACATATGTATTAAAAGTAAAAGCCCTTGCTTTATGGTCACCAATGATCCCATGCCTCTAGCCATCACATAAAGGGACAGTGCTTCGCAGAATCAAGTTCATTTCAGACACCATGTGTCCAGATACGTGTAGATAACATTTGTGAGTCCAAAATTACGTCCTCTTGTTTCAAAAAAAAAAAAAAAAAAGTAATACTGAAGACAATATTTCCAAAATCAAAGACAACACTGACAGAACTAAAATCCCACTTAAAAGTCCAGTTACAAGAAATCACTTTGGAGCTCAGTTCTTGATTTTCACTGTGTTTCTAAGGTGACTTTTGAAACTGATTCTGGGTCCAAAAATTAGTTTAGATGAAAAATTAATAGGCTTATTACTGGAAGACCTTCATCTATTCCAAAGAAGATAAAAATTAATCTCAATCCCTAAGAAATCACCACACACTTGGCAAAAAAAACCCAAAACAAGGATTAAAAAAACCTCAGAACATTTGACCTATCATAGTTATACTGCTACAGCATTTTGTGTTGAGCTGTAGCAAGCAGCAAACCACAGAATTGTAAATTTCAAGCTGCCAATTTAAGTTTGGAGCTAGCATGAGACTCTTGTGAAAGACTAATGGCTAGCTACTTCAGAGCCAAAAAGTCTTGATATATAAAATGGTACATTCACAGGAAGAAAGACAACATGACAGATATCTTTGAAGAATTTGTGAAAGTATTCTTACAAACATTTTTTAAAGTTCTCTGATTTTTTATTGAAAAATATGTAGAATTGTACTATAAATAAGCTATTGGTAAGATGTAGTACAGTGTGGCCTCAGTTGTTATCTACTTGGTAAATAGTGATTAACAGACCTTCCATTTGTATCGCATTCAAGAAACTTTGATATTACATTTAAGAAGCATCATTTAATGAATCACATGGAAATATCATACCTCCAAGTTGCTGAGATGCTGTTTTTCAAGGAGTTGTTGCATTTCTTTCAGATTTTTCTGGAAGAGAAGTTGGTTACTATCCACATTTTTTCTACAGCTCTCTTGTATTGTTTTATCCCAGCCAACCATTGGTGAAATCTGCTTCTGATGCAAAGAGCCATTTCTAGATGCTGATGAGGATGAAGTGTCATCTGTGGTTCTTGATGCAAGCAAATAACTTATTACTTTGATTTATTTCTATGCATTAACTCTACACTTTTAAGCAAGTTCCTTTCCAGAAGTATACATCATCAATTAATGCCTGGCAAGTGAAGGACAGCTGTACTATATGTAACTATAGGTGGTGTTGTTAGTACTATCTAAAACTGTCCAACACTTTCTATTTTAAACCTTCTCTTCTGTCATTTATATATAGTCAGACTTTTCTGAGTGGGTTGTTGGGTGGCTGCCTCAGGCTGAATTAATCTGGAAAATGTCAGCCAGTAGTTTGGTCATTTACAGAAATGGAACACGGAAAGTGTGGGGTTTTTGTTGTCTTTTTTTTTTTTTTAATGGTAAATGGCCTTTATTTTTCCATAAGGTTGGTTTATATAGAGGATAACTATATACCGATGTTGTCAGATATTCCCTTACTTCAAACAGTAAGAAGGCTTTGAAGTATCTAGAGAGCCCAAGCTCAACTATACCAATGACATGTAATACCAGTAATGTGGTATATTAAAGAATTTGTATTTGAAACCTGGAAAAAAAAAAAATCTTTGGAGTAGCTACTGTATCTGGGTAGTGTGGTCAGGGTGAGCCCAAATTAAGACAGAAGAAACCACAAGTTTCTACAGAATGAGAATTAGCAAGAACCATAGGGCTGGTTGACAACCAGGAGTCAAAGAAAGCAAGAAGCATGTGAAGCCAAATGACAAGGAAAATGTGCAGTCAGAGACTAGAAAGGCAGGGAGTATATAGCAAGATATTGTTGGAGAATAAAAAGCAAATAGAATTGGAACAAGCATGGGTAAGATCACTATGAATAGGAACCAAGCTTTGGAAAACAAGAAGCAAGAACTAGGTAGATATTAAGGATGACAAAAACAAGAAACAAGAAACTTTAGCCAATAAGGTAGGCCTTAAAAAAAAAAAAAGCAAAAATCACCCACACACCAAAACCCACCAGCTCAAGCTCTCATCTTCTGGAAGTATAACTATTACTTAAGTGGCTGTCTAGGTGGCTAAATTTGTGGCAAAAGTGAATTTTTAGTCTATATGCAATTAAATATAAAAATCATATTGTACTTTTTTTTTTTTTTAAATTTATTGGAATCTGGCATAACAAAATGATCAAATATGCACATTTTACCCATACTCCTTTCAGAAAAGGTGATGGTGAAGAAGATGGGTATATGTAGTGTAGGAACTTACATGAAGGTGTGACTGTTTCATGTCACACAGTCTTCCTTAACAGGTGCCACCTCTGCTGGGCAAATTTGAACAGCACAGTCCCACAACATGTATGCAGACCTCATACTCTTCTATTGCTATCCAGCAGAGATGTGTTATTAGGAAACATGTATTGTTCCTAGCTGGAGATGGCTGCCATATGTCTAATGTATCTACAGAAATTCAGTAAACCCTTTCCTTCCTTTCTCTCCATTTCTTCAGCTTAAGTTTCTGCAATTCCTTCTTCTGAGTTTTCATGTTTCATCCTTTGTGTCTACAATTATACTCCCTGTTAAAATCAATCCCTTTTCTTTTTAGTATGTCTGTGTCAAATGGGTAAATAAGGTCTCTAATGAGACCTTTTGTATATTTATTATACCACAATTTTAGGACAGTGGAAAATGGAAACTTTCATCCCATCAAGACTATTGTTATTTTCAAAAGATTTTATACTTAATTGCACCAACCTAAGCAGAGATATAAATTTGGCAGAGTCTAAGGAATTTATTATTTCTGATGAGATGGCTAATAGTAAAAAGGAAGAACAATTTATCATACCTATTTACAGAAATCAGAATACTGCTTTCTGTATTCCTCTGAATGGGAGAATCCTCCCTATCTAAAAATATCTGGTACCTATCCACTTTTAAAGACTTTGTTACTGTTGACCAGAGTAGCCCCACTTGGCCCCCCAAAAAAGCTGATTTTCTTTTATTATTTTTTTTTTTTTCAGGTGGGGGAAGTTTCTTCTTCAATCTATTTGGATGTTTAGACCATTTATATTTATAACATTTCTACATTGTAAAATTTTTTAGATGTTTTTGATTTGTCATAATTAAGTTTCTATCCCAAGACTAAATCTAACTAAATACAACTGTTTTTAAAGACAAACTGAGAAATATAACTTGTACAAAGAGCAGCACACCATTTGCACACTGCATGTGCACTCATCCCAGTGCCTGTCAGCTAAGAAAATGACCAAAATCTTCAGCATTTGATAACTAAACCTTACTAGATAGTATCTCTGCTGCAAGCATAGTTACCACCTCTCTCTTGTTAGGTATTCTGGGATTTTTTTGCATTTCTCCAAGAGGAGGTAGTATGTCTCCATTGCATAATTTAATTTTTTACAACTTTTTTAACATAGGCATTAAGAATTCTGGAACCTTTTAAAATTCACCTACATCCAATTAGGTCTGCAGTCATATTTGTCTTGAAAATGTAATACAGTATTCATTCCTTCCTTTAAAAGGGGACCATCAGTGAATTTTGTACTTTCTATTTCTGAGGGAGGGCAAATTTTAAAGATTACACAAACTGTAAAAGAATTTAATTTCCTTAGTAAATCAGGTTATAAAATTGACAATCGGGAAAAGAACACACTATAATTATTACAGGATAGTGAATTTTAAAACTTAAACAAATATAATATGGAGTGACAGCAGTGCTATACTGTAAGAAATGGTAAGTGGTTTGAAGAGGTCCTGAGAGAAAAATGTGAGCCCCTAAGGCACAAGGAGCAGTTTGAAGAAAGATGAAAAATAAAGGACCAAATGATAAAGGGAAGGGGAAGAGGCACTGAGCTGCTGTCCTAAATTGAGCCTATGAGTGAAATGAGACAAATGATCAGGAATCCTGAGACCAGGTTCAGAAACATCTACATTTTTTTTGCCATAATTTCAATTTATATTTAACAGGCAGATTTTTATGCTTTTATGGCTCCAGTTCTCCTTTATTACATCAATCCAGTGTAGTAGCAGCAGAACTATATATATCTTGAATGGCAGCTAGCATGACTATTTAGCTCTAAGAGATAGGAAATATTTTATCAATTGCCCAGTTTATTCCCTGCAAACATGCATTAATAGCAGTAGATATGTAATTAAACTGAATATTAATGTCACATTGAAGAACAAACAAGCTGAAAAGTAGGGAGACTCTTTTTAGACAGAATTTATCTCTATTCTGAGCACCTGAACAATTTATAGCATGCAGAAAAAAAATTATAATAATAGCAATAAAAGCAGCAACAACAAAAATAAAACCTTGAACTCAAATGGTAAAGAAATGAGAGATTTGGAAGGGGGTAATCAGGAAAGAGAATGAAATAGAACAGATACATAAACAACTCACGAAGAAACATTCTGTGATAAGTCAAGGTACCTTAGAAAAAGTGTTTAGGTAGAATGAAAAGTACACAATTCAAATTGTATGTAATTTAAAATGAAATTGCAGGTGAATTTGCTATCAGGATGCTCAAAACACATCCAGAGGATGAGAAATTTAAAGGAACAAAAGCTAGAAAGAAGATAAGATTATGGGATGAATGTACAAACTAAACTATCCTTAAATATCAAAAGGAAAAAGTCTGGATGAAAATAAGAAATCATCTAGACAAAATATTTTATAATTCATAGAACATCAGATGATTTGATAACTACAGCAATTTGAGTCAGGCTCTAACTGAATGTGGACCAGATTAGCCCCAACTATTCCCAGAATTCTGCTCAAGGGAAGAGGTTTGTTTCATCTCCTCTGCTGTTTTACCAAATGAACACAAACAACTGAAGGAAGGTTTCATTGGAACGGTTCACAGAAAAGCTTTCTTTGCCATGAGGGAAATGGCCTACAATTTCTTAAAGAGTAATTGCATGCTGTTTATTGAATACACTAAACAATTTACTTCCTTTGATCATCAGAGTAAACAGAAATGCTTACCTGAAGTTGGTTATGTTTCTGCTGGGCAAGCACCATCCTGGTGTTAAAACTGATCCTTTGATTTGTTCAAGAGCTTCTTCTAACTGAAAAGTGGCTTTTGTCTGGACTAGAGGAATTAGAGTAAAAAACACAATGGAAAAAAAAAAAAATTCCAAATTGGAATGATTTACCATAAATGGCTTTGCTAAATTTCTTAAGTTTGGAAGCCTAGATCCAGACTGTTACAATAAACTGAGTGGTTTAACATCATTAGACAACATGCTGGAGCATCTCTAGTTCCTCTAGAACAAAACCCCAGTCTATTTGAGTGTTTACAGTAACACATGTATTCAACAGTTTTGCTATTTGTTTTTAGACTACACTGTTGAGACAGTAGGAGGTTAAAAAATCCAGCATTAACTTTGTCTTTACATCATGATTACTCTGCTCATGCACTAAGCCAAAGTTATGGTTTGCAGATACTTTACAGAGGCCAAATTGTAACTTAATAATCAAATCAGTGGAGAAAGAAAGAGCTTAGACAAGGCACAATGTGTTGCCTCTTTCAAGTAAGTAAAAGTAGGGTAGAAAGTGGCAGAGGCAGAATTGCTATAAAAGAAAACCAAGAAAAAAACCAAATGGTGATTGCTACACAAGTCTGTGCTGTCAGTAGAGCTGTGAAGAATCCCTAGAACAGTACTGGTCTATTTTGTTATTTTAATCTGACATTTGATCTTGAAGTCAGAGACATTACCTCACAGTTGGCGCAATTGCAGTTGGGAGAGTAAATCTGTTAAAGAATACTTAAGTAATATACCATATCTTAAGAGTTTCAACACTGGAAAGTTGACTGGAAATCAGACTTGGCTGATTCTGTTAAAAAGTCCTGCCAATCTACACTGATTCCAAGAAAGCAGGAACAGAGCAGAAGTGATCATTACTTCCCAGCAGTAAGAGAACAGCCTAAAAGCTGACTAATTCAGCAAAATTTATGTAATACATTAACATATGCTAGGTTTGTTTTAATTTAATGATAAACAAAATGCACATTCTAGAATATTTAATATTCAGGAGTTCAAATAGTGGATCATTTTACTATCCTAGTAACTTTCTGTGGCCTTGTAACACCTCACACCCAGCTGTGAAAGCACACAGTATTGTAAGCAATAAGCACACTACAATTAAAAAAGCCAGGAAAACCCAGGAAGCCAGAATATCCCAAGGAGGTGATGTGCTTACTGTGACCAGAATATAGTGATATATCTCACAAGACAATTGTTAGGAAAAAAAATATGTTATTTTAATTCCCTCTACCCTATTTTGTCATATGTATCAGCTTAGAGCTTCTTGTCAATTAAGTTTTGCTTTTATAAATTCAATTAATTTGAGTGAAGTTAATTGTTGTTTGCCACAATTATATTCTATTAACAGAAAAACACTTGTATTGAGAATAATGGTTACATTTTAATTTACACACCTATTTGCTTGTGCTGAGAAAAAGGCAGATGAGCACGCTGAAACTTATCAGTTGCTTCCTGAAATTTAATTTTCCTCTTCTGCAGAACTTGTTCTCTAAATCTTTGTTCTTTTTCTTCTTCTTGCTTCCGTCTTTCTTCAAAGGCTCTGTATTTGAGAAGCAAAAGTAGACAATCCCTATGTTTTCTAATTACATTTATCAAAATATTAGTAACTTACTTGCTTATCAGTTTGCAATTTTAGTCCAAAAGTTTGCTTGTCCCTAAATTAAATGCTATTTTTAAACTTCAGCACAGCTGGATGTTGATGGTTTGTCTGAATGTAAATGGGACAGTGGGTGGTGAAGAAGACACACACCGTTATATTTTTATTTTTTAGCCTCAACTAGAGATTTGATTCTTTTTTATATGTGAATTAACATACAGACTCAATCAGTTCTTGTCACCAATGTGACTTGCACCACAGTCTTTACATTACCATGTAAATGCATCACAGTGGGCAGATCAATAGGAAGGTGACCTGCAAAACCTCTGTGTGTGTGCCTTTCACCAGCTGTCAGGGAAAAAGTAACACTTTAAAAGCTGTTGTTCAGAAGTAACACAAAGGAGCTACAGCTTTTACCTATAAATATGTGAGTTGGTATCAACTGCTAGTTGTTGAGAAGCTTCCTGAAAGACAATCATATTAGTAGCACAAAATGGGAAAAAACAATAATGTGAAACTATGATTGACAGAATCAGTTGTTAATATTAAATATGTTAAATGTGTCTGTCTACTGGCTGGAAAGCAGAGCAGGCTTTAATTGAAAACAATCATGATCATAAAGCTTTCCTTTGGTAGGCAGAAGCTTGACGAAGCTATGTGGAATTCTTATTCCTGCTGACAAGAAAATCAACTTTTACTGACAAACCCCTCAAATGAAAAATACCCAGTAACTTTATTGGCACAGTGCCTACATAGACAAGTTATATTTAAATAATGGTTTTAAACTAAAAGAGGGTAGATTTAGACTAGGTATAAGAAAGAATTTTTTTACAATGAGGGTGGTGAAATGCTGGAACAGCTTGCCCAGAGTGGTGGTAGATGCCCCATCCCTGAAAACATTCTATTCTAAATACAGTAATATCATAAAAGTAATACTCTTCAAGTTAAACTTCTGAAGACTGCCATGCAAGGATGACTACAACTGGGAGCTTCCCATCTTTAAAGTTCTCTGTGTGTTAGAAATGTGATTTGACAGGTCAATATGACACTAAGTAGGGTCCCACTCCTAGCCAGCATTAGTGGAAAGAAAGATAATAATATTTAGCCATATGTTTTTTGTTTCTCTCATCACAATAAGATACCTTCCCATAACTTTAATCACTTGCAGTTGCTTCATGGATCTTCTGGCTTAACGAAGCAAAGCTGCTACTTAACAGAGCTACTCCTTAACTCAAGCTATTTTAACTATTCTTCCCTTTGCTTTTCAGGGAAAAAGTTCAAACTGAAGTATTCAACTGGACCGTCCCTAATATTCCTTGAAAGTGCTGACTGATCACCTCTGAAAACAGGAAGATAATTTGAAATAGGTACTTTTTATTCTAGAGAGTCTAAAGTCTGTAATTGCACAATAATAAAAAATAGGAAAACTGCCAACTAATTCCCAAGTGCACTCTTTTACAGGAATATCCACTTTAATCCGCTCAGAATCCAAAGCATAGCAGAGAGAGACATAGGGAACTTTCACTATTTTGAAAATTCATGTATGTATGGTTTCCAAAACATGCTGAAACTAATGACTGAGGTTTCCCAATTTTATGGGCAGATTATTACATTTCATTAGTAGAAACGGAAGAAAAACTTTTTTTTTTTTTTTTTTTTTTAAGTGGAAATGCACTATAAACAGATTGCATGCAGCTATTCAGACCTTAAATCACAAACATTATGTACTTGCATTCCTGCCATCATTAAATGCACCTTAAAACTCCTCCCCGTAACATTAAGGGGAAAATGGAAGTTGCGTACATGTGATGTTCCTTTCTTCAATACTACACCTCCAGTACTAACAATTTTAAGCTCAAGACAGTGATGGAGCATCTGAAAAGTCAAAAGCAAAAAGACACAAAATTTGCAAAAGAACCCACTGCTTTTGTTAACGTATGTAGCACTTTGAAGTAATGTTCTCCAAGGTCATAAATCAAAATGCCAGTGAACAACATAAGCAATTACTGCTTCTGCTTTGGAAGTGCATTCCCCTCAGAAAGCTCCAGCAGCAGAAGTATTCCTCACAATTGTCTTAAATCACAGAGGACCACAGAGACTACCTCATGTTATGTATACCGATGGTAGTTTAACAGCCTCTTTACTGCAAATGACACTTAATAGTTACACTTTGAAAAATCCAGGAGAATTTCTACAATTGAAGGTAACTCTTCTTCTAGAGATGAAGTTACAGAACTCTACAGCTTCAAATGAAGGATAAGACAGAAGATTGACATGCAAAGATAAACAACTGAATTAAAATATGATCTGCAAGTTTCATTTGCAGACTTCAGTTTGTCAGCAAGCAGGAATGGCTTCACTTGAGTGAGGTGAAGCCAGACAAGCAATTATGCAAAACCAGAAAAAGTCTGCAGAGAAGTCTATCAACATTAAATATCTTATTGCAATTTGGTTAAATTTTCACAGGAACTTAAATTCTTCACACAATCCAGAAGCTAGAACTAAAGGAGTAGAAGTGAAATTCATTGCCAACTTTCAGTACTTTTGTATTTCACTCACATTAAAATCTGATACACAAACGTGCAATATTTTACATCTTTATCCTGACTAACGAAAATAGGAAATTCAAACAGAAGAAACAGACTTAGTTATCCTGGTAAGTACTTTAAACACATTCTCCTTGATCCCCTTAATATTTCTAAAAGCTGCTCAAGAAGGCCTTTAGTTGAACTGCAGTTAAATTCAGACATGTGGGAAATTCTACAGCTTTGCACCTGGAGTAATTCCAGCATATAACTCCAAAAAGGAAAGAGTAAATTCTGAAAGGGTCTTTATGTATTTATTTTTTAAATGATTTTGGAGTACGACTTAGCTGCACTCTTCCACATTCCTACTAACTGGCATAAAACCCCCACTGTTATTCCATATAGCCGGAAATGGGCAAGTCCAAATGCTGATGCAAGAGGTCTTTTTCACCACAGCTCATCGTGATCTTTATTTGGTTTGGATTAAAACGTGAGGGAGAAAAAGGATCTTATTTTAAATGTAAGGAAATTCATTAAAGGTATTCAGTGATGCCTGCATCCTTAACTTCTTGACCTCACAGAATGTAAATTGTTACACCCAGGTGCATTATGTAAAATAAATAATTTTATAAATGCACATTGACATTTTACAGAAAAAGTTAAAGCAAATGTTTGTTCATCCACTCTCCTTAAGCCACCAGCTTAGGTTCGTATCACAGATGTAACATTGGCAAAATAGTATGGCTTTAAAATGGAGAGTTAGGAGAAGAATTTCCTGACTGGTGTTTTTTTAACCCAGTTTTTCTATCTAATATAAACAACCCAGCAGTGCAGAAATTTTTGCAATGGCTGCCAAAATGTTTATTAGTGAATTTGGAATATGAAACTTAAAGTATTTATCATTTTCACATATCGGACATTATGTGGAAGCATTTTTATTTTAAAAAAGGTATGACTAGGTGGAACTATTTCCTGTTTAATTTTATGAAATTATCTTCACAGTGAAGTGATGGATGCTACCTTCCCAGGTAGACTAAATGCTTACTACTGCCTTGGATAAAAATAATAATAAAAAAGGAATACAGTGCATATGGACTGCTATGAAATGAACCTTTTGGTACTGAGTTGATATTATCAATAAATTGCCATATCACATTTCCAAACCAGTACACAGTAATTATAAATTTGCGGTAGGAGGGTCTATTTGTATACTTAATGACTACAGCAAGATGAAGAAAAGGATAGAATGGGGTGTTACACTTAAAATCCCCTTCGTGGGCAAACAGGAAACATACCTTATATCCTTAAAAAGATCCGTGGACATTGCCCACAAATCAGTTTTCTTCTTTAAGTGAGGTACTTACCAGCAACACATATTACATCTGTTCCCTCATCTTCTTTTATTATTGTATGCTGAATACAAAAGGACAGCCCCAAATTGCCATAAGGGCTTCCGAAGGACTGACCCTTACAATGCCTTAAGGGCTCACAGAAGGCCCAAAGGTTCACAGGGGGGCTTCCTGCAAAATCCACCAGTTGTGACACTACAAATTTTGTTTACAGGCAAAAAAGTAAGCACACCTTATATAAAGCCAAGATTTTTTTTTGTTAGCATAATTCAAATCTTAAAGAGTCTAATCATTATTAATCCAGATAAAATTGTTACCAAAAAATACATATAATTATTATATATATTATTATATAAAAAATACATATAATTATGGTTAGAATCTTGCATCCAGAGAAAGTCTCAATAATAGTGATAAACCAGCTTGAACTATTATTCACACACTGAGTTTCTACCACTTTTCCTGATGGTCATGCTTCCATTGTTCTTTTGC
Source organism: Megaceryle torquata (assembly GCA_024611175.1). NCBI lineage: Eukaryota > Metazoa > Chordata > Aves > Coraciiformes > Cerylidae > Megaceryle > Megaceryle torquata. The sequence goes on along the minus strand of JANIJG010012914.1, from coordinate 7,994 downwards.
ATCTCAAGACAGGCAGTTTCATTCTGGTGGTGCTGGGGTGTTATGGTGAGCTGTCAGCATCTGGACTCCCTTCACCAGGAACATCATGATGTTCATGTTAATGCTTTATTCTTCCTCACCTCAGACTCTACTTAAAGTCTTTTTTATATTTGCTAACATTCTTTCACACCTTTGCTCTTTATTCATCTATCTGCAGCTCCACAGTACCTCCAAATATTCTATGCATGGTGCCTTTACATGTATTAAATACTATTCTTTACCCTCTTTGTTACTCCTAAAGCCAGTTTTGTCAGATCTAGGTCTGCATTTCTTTAATTGACTGTCAGTGAGCTGTTTATAGCTGTGGGGTCTCCAGTAACAAACCCACGGGCCACCTCTTATCATCCCCTGCCTGTACTTCTCTACACTGCATCCTGCATCTTCAGTTCTCAAGGCCTCTCCTATTGTACCCAGGCCTGTATTTCCCCACACTATTATGTTAGAGTCATAAATATCTCATTCTCTACATAGAATAACTGCTTGTTACTGCTATCTATATAAAAACTAGAGTCATACCATAAAAAGACAAACAAAGGCAAAATAAATTAGCCACAGACACCTGGTCAATTGGAGAAATTGCTGTTGCAGCTAAACCAAGCAAAACAAAGCTGCAGGCAGGTCAAGAAAAGTTCAGAGAGAGCAAGCCTGGCAAGCATCTGTCCCAAGGCCTTGCGAATTCAGCACAATCCTGTGGCTCATTACCAGAAATGGCAATACTGCATTTCAGGTCTACATGGTTACAGTGATTACTACTTTTCATCATTTCATTCTGATGTAAAAAGCAATGGAAAATTATTAACAGTTTGCTCTCTCTGTTTACTAAGTGCTCATCTTTTTCTCCTATTTCTGACACTAGACTGCTTTTCATTATCAACAATATTGATGAATAATTTAAAGAATTTTTATTAATCAATGATAATCAGCCAGTAGGTGGAGCACAAACCTTGGGCATATGTTGAAAATAAACTATTTTTGAAAAAAAAAACCCACAACATATTGGAAATAATTTGGAAACTGATATAAATTGGGAAAGCATTTCCTTCCCCAGATATAACAGATGGGGTAGCTACTCAGATTTCAAGGTAATTTAAAACTCTGAACCAAGACAGCCGATAGTAAGGTTTATTTAAAAATGCACATAAGCAATTGAATTTCCACAATGAACCAACTAACTGCAGCCAGTAACATCACAGTAAAATGAGATGATCATTTTGCCTGGAGCAGTAACAGGGGGAAGGCTGCAGTCCCCATCAAATAGGCAGCTGCTATGTACAAGGTAGTGTGGTATATAAACAGAAAACATGATATCCTATTTGTTTACATCAAGGATGTGCTTAGTCAGAAGCTCTTATTTCCATAATACTGTTGTTTAAACAGAATACCTGCCAGCTACTGCCCCAGAGCATATTTAATCCTTAAACTGATCTTGAAATCACAGCTTCATGTATCAATGACACAATAAAGGAATTACTTTCTTGATAATCAGTAGGCTCTTTTTTCACTGTGTTGAGGTACTGCTGTCAAGATAAATCTAAGGAGCTTGGTCAGTAAAAGAGATGCAAAGAAATCGATGGCATCAGTTAGGAATATGGGTTCCTCTAACTATTCCCTTTGAAAAAGATCTGTGACTTAAGTTACTGAGAGTTTGCTTTCCAAAACTATAGTTGCTTTTGTCTGTGCAAGTGATGTTTTTGTCTTCTGCTAACAAACCAATTAACTGAGCACATCTTGTCAGCAGATGAGTATTTTTAATGCTGAAGCTCCTGTATTTTAGAGGCATTGACAGCAGATTAATATAACACCATCAGGAAAATTTACTCCAAGTAAGAATGTGTCCAGAGATGGAACCTCAACCACCTCCCTGGACAACCTGTTCCCGTGCTCCACCACTCTCATGCTAAAGAACTTCCTCCTTATTTCTAATCTAAATCCACTCCTTTCTAATTTGAAACCATTGCCCCTCATCCTTTCACTACAGGCCTTTGTAAACAGGCCCTCTCCAGTCTTTTTATAAGCCCCCTAATGTCACGTTTGCCCAACTTGATAAACTTCTATAAAGAAATTACTGGCTTGGTAGATGAAGGGAGAGCAGTGGACTACCAAGTCAACCTCTAAACTGTGTCCTAAGCGTCATATCTACTCATCTTTTAAATACTTCCAGGGATGGTGACTCCACCACCTCCCTGGGCAACCTGTTCCAATGCTTGACAACCCTTTTGGTGAAGAATTTTTTTCCAACCTAAACCTCCCCTGGTTCAATGTGAGACTGTTACCTCTTGTCCTATCGCTTGTTAGACCAACCCCCACCTCACTACACCCTCATTTCAGGCTGCTGTAGAGAGTGGCAAGGTCTCCCCTGAGCCTCCTCTTCTCAAGGCTGAACCTCAGTTCCCTCAGGTTCTCCCAGGAATTGTTCTCTTCTCCAGCTTTACTGCACTTTTTTGGACACGCTCCAACACCTCCATGTCTTTCTTGTAGTGAGGGGCCCAAAAATGACCACAGTCTTCAAAGTGCAGCCTCACCAGTGCTGAGTACAGGGGGATGATCACCTCCCTAGTCCTGCTGGACACATTGTTTCTGTTACAAGCCAAGATGCTTTTGGCCTTCTTGGCCACCTGGGCACACTGCTGGCTCATGTTCAGCTGGCTGTTGACCAAAAATTATCTGGATGATGGAGTAGACTCTATTCTCAGCAAGTTTGCAGATGACACCAAATGGGGAGGAGTGACTGATACAACAGAGAGTTGTGATGGCATCTAGAATGACCTCAACGGACTGTAGAAATGCGCTGACAGGAACTTCATGAAGTTGAACAAGAGGAAGTGAAAAGTCCTGCACCTGGGGGTGAACAACCCCATGCACCAACATGTGCTGGTGTACACCCAGCTGGAAAGTAGCCTTGCAGAAAAGGACCTAGGGGTCCTGGAGGACACCAAAGCAACCATGAGCAAGCAATGGGTCCTTGATGGAAAGGCAGCCCAATGGTATCCTGGGTTGCATCTGGCAGAACATTGCCAGCAGGTTGAGGGAGGTTCTCCTCCCTCTCTACTCAGCCCTGGTGAGGCCACACCTGGAATGCTGTCTCCAGTTCTGGGCTCCTTAGTACAATGGAGACATGAACATACTGGAGAGAGTCCAATGAAAGGCCATAAAGTTGATTAGGGGATAAGTATCTCTCCTATGAGGAAAGGTTGAGAGACTTGGGATTGTTCAGTCTGTGGAAGCAAAGGTTCAGGGAAGATCTTACTGATGTCTATAAATAACTAAAGGGAGGGTGCAAAGAGGACAGAGCCAGACTCTCTTCAGCAGTGCCCAGTACCAGGACTAGAGGCAAGGGACACAAACTGAAACAGGGGATATTCCATCTGAGCATCAGGAAACACTTGTGAGGATGACTAAGCACTGGCACAGGTTGCCCAGAGAAATTCTAGTCTCCATCCTTAGAGATGCTAAAAAGCTGGTCCTGGGCCACCAGCTCTAGATGGCCCTGCTTGAACAGGGGGGTTGGATCAGATGACCTCAAGAGGTCTCTTCCAACCTCAGCTCTTCTGTGTGATTAGAACAGACTGTCATCCCCCACAGTGCACTCATGCCTACTCTCCCTATGTTGAAAGAAAAAAATATGTAAGTAACAATTTCATTATTGAAATTATAAACTAGCAATGCCAACAATAACCTCTCTGCCTGTAAGCCCTGTCAGGGAGAATTTAGGGTGCTGCTATCTGCCCAGACATTGCTTAAGAATTTAGTTAGGCCTTTTGATATTATTGCACATAACAAGGAGACTATCCTTGAAGATGTTGACATTGGTAGCCTGACAACTTTTAACCAAGAATTGGCTGCTCTTGAAGAAGAGACACCCTGGAAAACATATAAACCAAATGGACTTAAAGATTATATTGGGTTGATGTAGTTTTGTACCGTCAGCTAAACAACAATTAGTGTTACCCCTTACATGAACTGACTTCATTATACTACTAAAAAATAATGCCCATAGGTCAAAAAGACCCTTGCCCAGGTGAAGACCTGGGTGCTTCCCCTGAGCATGTGTAGTAGTGGAAGTATGGAGTCAGCAGTGTTATAATTGTATGTAAATTACTAACTAATCAGCATAAAGAGGGTGGGCTTGTAAATTACTAACTTAGTAATAATGGAGCACAGAGAGTTTGGTTTGGTGTGCTTGATTTGTGGGAAACCACCAAGCACCCAGGCTTGTGCAACTCTGAAATAAACAAGCAAGGTCTCTCCTGAGTGTGTGAGAATTGGGTCACTGGGTGACAAATCCACTTTTTCAGACAACAGTGCTGCCAGGTGAGAATGTGGAGCTAAAGCAAGTTATGCTTCCCTTGAGAAACCATCACCATAGTTTTACATGTATTACAAAACTAATGGATCTTGGCTTATACACAGATTTGAGATATGACCTGATGGTTGATCATTCACTTCCTACCTGCATAACTGTCAGAAAAAAAATACTCCGTTTAAAGGAACTTTTAAGTTCCAAATTACTTCCCTCCATATAAGCAATGACCCTTAATTTTGAATTATATTTCATAGTTTATTAATACTGTATGCACTTCCTACCTTGCTAACATTAGACAACTAACTCATTTTCAGTTATTAGGGAAAGACTGTCACCACAGACTTCCATTTGACCTGCTCATTATGCTTATAGTTACACCATTCTGAATTAACACAAATGGAAACAATTTCTTTTTATGAACACCATACCTAAATTTTAGGTTCTAAATACTGGTTCACCTGAGTACCTTGGATTTATCCTGCATTTCTTAAAGCTGCAATGAAATACATACGGAAATGTATTTATGTATCAGTGAGTATTAGTTTAACTACACCAGTCCATCAAAAATATGCAGGCTGTCTGGTATTTGCTTTTACATTAGAGTATAACATTTCAAGACCAGTAATACAATAAACAGTGTTCAACTGAGATGTGTAGTGCTACAGTGGTACTGTTCCAGAAAACTAAGTAAGATACTTAATCTTTCAACTGAGACTCATTTTATTACTTGCAAAAGTTGTGGGTTGCACACTGTCTTTAATCACCCCCATTATTATACTTCCTCTTCCATTTTTCTTTATATTTCAAAACATATGCTGACAGCACATACAGTTAAGCTAAAATGGTAGTGTAAATAATATCTACCACCTGTCTTATGAGTTATTAACATATTTCAATAACTAAACATTGTACAATAGAAATCATCTGATACAGGAAGGAACTATGGAGAGTGAGCATTAATGAGTTAAAACTGTGCAGAACAACTTGGTCTGAGGCTGGGGGCTTGCAAGGAGGAACCCATCTCCCTCGAAAGCAGAGACAGACGAGTTTTCTCTATGTGCCAGTACAAACCCAATGCTGGGGAAAAGCCCTCTATGCCTATTAAACTACTTACAGCCCTTCACTGAAACATCTCAATGTATAGTTTACTTAATCCATTTGTCACAGAATATTTAATGCCTTTGCATTCTCATGTATGCAGAAAGGAAGAATATTCAAAGCTCTGCTTAAAATTTCAATACAGAGTAATTTTATTTGGTCCTAGAAAGACTTTGCATTGTATTCGTTGGGAAGTGGGAGCACAAAGCCCCATCACATAATGGGGCTCTTGTGCCATGCAGACAGAAAAGCACACACTTCAGAAGGGAATGACAGCCGTCCACTGGCTGACCTGCACCATACGCCTGAGTGCATTCACATATCCATTGAAGCTAATAAAGAATATTAGAAATGCAGATCAGTGACAAATGATGAAAGCACTACTTACCTTTACGTTACACAGTAAGAGGTGACTACAGTGAGTTTGCAAAAAGCAGCGAGTAAATCAAAATATTGTTCTTTTTATATTTTATTTGTCCTAGTGAAAGAAACTCGATCAGTGAGACTTTTCAGACTAGCTTCCTCTAGAACAAAGCAGTAAGGCTATTTAACAAAGTGAACATGCCAATAGTAGAAATATATTGATCTGTCTGAAGGTTTTGACTCTTTTGTTGTTGTTGCAATCTCCCACCAGAGAAAGCTTGGTTACTTACCTTCTTCTTCTGTTTGTCTCTCTCAGATATTTCTGTGCCCTATTCCGACATATTTTTTGATTTTCTTTCAATGCCCGACGTTCTTCTTCTAAATCCCGTTCAAAATGAAATGTGAAGGCTCTGTCGCTAGTATTGTGTTAAGGACAATAAAATCTGTATCAAGCAGGTCATTAAAAGATATAATAGCCTCTTTGATCAACTTTACATACCTTTTTGGGAAAGGGCAAACTTCATCCATGAGACACAAAATACTGATAGGTCTTTTGACTAAGTACACATTTGGTCCCATAATTGTATATAGTCATAACTAGCTTGTATTTTCACTGAGAAAAACAATGTAATTGCATTTTACTGTTTGCAGTGATTTTAACAGAGTCTTTGCACACATCTTTTATGGTATCACAGATAAAAAACTTCACCCTTATTAGATTTACTTGAAGAGACATCTAGCTGTTATCTAATCTGTAACACACAGATACACATCACAGGGAAAGTGTTTTAATAGTAAAAATAGCACCCCTCTCTGATCTGAAGGATTAGTTGTTTACACTGAAATTCATTAGTATCACTGGAGAAAAGCTCTCTACAAAACAAGATCAGTCCTGCCTCACATGAACAATGATTTAAGTAGCACTGTGCAGGTGGAGCTTTGAACTGGTGTCAGTGTTTCTTACCACTTAAATTCAAGAAAATAGAGATCCCCAAGTTAGGATGGAAAATGAAATTCCCAACGGCGGTATCTATAGGAAGAGGGAAAACAAGGAAACTCCGAAGTCGACTTTTCTACAGCAGTTTAGAAACCCTAACGTACAAGTTTTATTTCGAGACACCCCCGGACCCGGGGACACGGCGAGGGCTGTGCCGCCACCCCTGCTCCCCACACGGGCCCCACGCAGCCCCGTGGCCCCATTCCCCGCCTCGGCAGGGCTCAGGACGACCCGGACCGCCCTGCGGACCCTGCCTTTCTGCGAGGAGGCCGTTCCCGAGGCGAGCCGCCTGCGGCCGCCCTCAAAAACCGCCCGCCCCGACAGCCCACCCCAGCCCCACCTAGCCGGCCGAGCCGAAGGATACACCGCAGCAGCAGCGTTCCACTTTCCACCCGCGCAGTCCTGGAGGCTGCCGGGGGGGATTTGCCCCTGCGCCACCCCGCCGCCCTTCCTGCTGGGCCCCATTTAGTGCCCCAGGCCCGCCGCCCCTATACCGAAGCGCGTCGCAGTCAGCGCCAGGCGTCGGCCCGCTCCTCAGCGCGGTCCTGACTGCGCTGCCTCCATCGTAGCAACAGGAGACGCCGTTTCCTTCGCAACGGGGCGGGGGAGCGGCTGCGGGGAGGGCGGGGAGAGGCTACGAGGAAGGCGGTGGCGGTTTGTCTGCCTTTACTAGACTTCGAACCAGGCGCGGGGGCAGGGCAGGTGGGTCTTGTTCGGGAGCGCTCCCGCCGGGGGCTAGGCCAGGCCTGACCTGACCTGGCCTCGCATGTGCCCGGCCGTCCCCGGCCCAGGGTAGAAGGCATGCACGGGCACTTTGCTCCGCCGCCGGGCACCCTCAGTGTTTGTCCGTCTCTCCAGGGACATCGCTGCGGGACTCTGCGCTTTCACCTCCCTGTACTTTTATAAATAACAGGATGCCATTAAAAAACCCCAAACAAACTGAAACAGCAACGATATCCGAACAAATACGTTTCTCTTAAGTTTTTCAGGAGAAACTGAAACACCTCCCCTTTGCAGCCCGTTTGCTGCTGCTTGTAAGTTTACAGAGATCTTCGTGGGTGTCGGTTGTTGAATCTGTTGACGGTGAAGACTTGGGAGTTAACAAACCTTTTATTTGTCCCAGCACCTGTGTCTGAGCTCAGGTCCTTGTCCAGCCTTGGGGCAGAAGAGGAGCTTGCTGCCAGCCTGAGCTGG